>JABUQX010005062.1:0-17500 GCA_015478945.1 Trachelipus rathkii
AGTAAACTTTTTGTTAGCGTAAATAGAGAAATCAAACCATCGACCCTTCTCTCCTTCCATCTCGATAAAATTAAGACCTCGGCTTACGTTTTTTCTAATCCATTTATCTCTCGCGTAGACCTCATCTTCCGATTTGAATGACGATATTCTAACGTCGTGTAGTTTACAAGAATAACCGGCTGGGAGAATACCTTTTTTGACATCCGTTGATATTAATTTCAACGAGGAATTTTTCGAAATTTTTTTATGCATATTCGTGGCCATATCGGAACTGAATCTAGCCCTATCACATTTTATTTCGAAAGTTTTCATTAAGCCTTCTTTCTGAAATTCGGTCATCGATTCGCAGCTGGCCAACATATCTTTTAGTAAATCAAAATTCTCAATTTTTATAGCGGGTGCCTTTTCTTCTTTTCTCGATTCGGGGGTCATCGTAGGTGCCATAATCCAGGAGTTAACACGAACCTAAAAAAGATGCGAATGAACATTATTAGTCGAGGAGTTAATTAAAAACGAATCACAAAAAAAAAATACACTTCATTTCCTATATTATTATCGATTGCAAGGAAATTGTTTTTAGAGCAAAAATTAATGTATTCTGTAATTTTTATTAGCATTACTCATAATAATTTCTATATTACCATAATTACTATCAGCGATTATAAGCAAAAAACTATTAACTAATATATATATATTTCTAATATGTACGCGTAAAACGATATTTTAATTTTTATACCTTTAAAACTTTTTGTACGATCAAATTAGATCGTTTTTCGGTTCCCTTAAACGTCACTATAGTATAGTGTCGCTTACGAGAATCGCAAAAAGCGGTTTAAACGCTTTTCAAATTACCAGTACCTAAGCTAAAACTATCTTCAATCCGATTATGACTCATATTAGTTTACGCCTGATCGCGAACTGAATAAGTCGAAAGGTCTAAGTGGCAAATCCGAAAAAATAATTGGACTTAAAAAATCAAGTGGTGAAAAAAAAATTTGTGTATTATTTTCTTTGAGAAATTTTAGATTTAGCACTTACACCTTCGACTTATACTTAGACCTTTGATATATACTTAGACCTTCGACTAGCACTTAACCTTCCGACTTAGCACTTAAACCTTCGACTTAGCATTTAGACCTTCGACTTGGCACTTTAGACCTTCGACTTATCTTAGAACCTTCGATTATACTTAGACCTCTGTCTGTGTCGTTCGTTTTGTTGTGAACTAATATAAGTCGCAAAGTCTAGTGCAATTCCGAAAAATAATTTCGACTTAAAATTTTTTGGGAAATTATTTTCTTGTGATTTTAGAAATTTTCACACTTAGACCTTTGAATTATATCAGTTCCCGTTTAGACGTCACTATATGGGGTTGAAGTGATAGTTTATACCTTAAAAGGTGTTGCGCGATCAAGTTAGATCGTTTTTCGGTTCCCTTCGAAACGTCACTATAGTATGGTGTCGCCTTACGGGAATCGAAGAAGTTGCTGAACGCTTTCAAATACCAGTTACCTAAGCTAAAACTATCGTCAATCCGATTATGACGTCATATAGTGACGCCTGATCGGGAACTGATATAAGTTGAAGGTCTAAGTGCAAATTCCGAAAAATAATTTGGACTTAAAAAATTTGTGTATTATTTTCTTTGAAAAATTTTAGATTTTAGCACTTTAGACCTTCGACTTAGTACTTAGACCTTCGACTTAGTACTTAGACCTTCGACTTATACTTAGACCTTCGACTTAGCACTTAGACCTTCGACTTAGCACTTAGACCTTCGACTTAGCACTTAGACCTTCGACTTAGCACTTAGACCTTCGACTTAGCACTTAGACCCTCGACTTAGCACCTAGACCTTCGACTTATACTTAACCTTCGACATTACTTAACCTTCGTGTCGTCGTTCGTTTGTTTGTGAACGAATATAAGTCGAAAGCTGCTAAGATGCAAATTCCGAAAAAATATAATTTCGCACTTAAAATTTTTTGGGGAAATATTTTCTCTGCTGATTTTTAGATTTTACACTTAGACTTGACGTTTATATCAGTTCCGGGAGACGTCACTGTATATTGGGGTAAGTGATAGTTGATACCTTAAAAGGTGTGCGCGATCAAGTTAGATCGTTTTCGGTTCCCTTTCGAAACGTCCGTATAGTTATAGTGTCGCCTTTACGGAATCTCAAAAGGCGCTGAACGCTTGTCCAAATACCAGATTACTAAGCTTTAAAACAACATATCTTCAATCCGATATGGACGTCGTATAGTGACGCCTGATCGGGAACTGATTAT
Organism: Trachelipus rathkii; assembly: GCA_015478945.1. Lineage (NCBI taxonomy): Eukaryota > Metazoa > Arthropoda > Malacostraca > Isopoda > Trachelipodidae > Trachelipus > Trachelipus rathkii. Next base: position 2,289 of record JABUQX010005062.1, read on the forward strand.
AAGTCGAAGTTCTAAGTGCAAATTCCGAAAAATAATTTGGGACTTAAAAAAATTTTGTGTATTATTTTCTTTGAGAAATTTTAGATTTTAGCACTTAGTCCTTCGACTTATACTTAGACCTTCGACTTATACTTAGACCTTCGACTTAGCACTTAAACCTTCGGACTTAGCAACGTTAGACCTTCGACAACACTTAAACCTGGTCGGACTTAGCACTTAGACCATTCGACTTAGCCACTTAGACATTCCGACTTGAGCACTTAGGACCGTTTCGACTTTAGCACCTTAAGACCTTCGACTTAGCACTAGACCGTCGACTTACACTTTAGACTTCTACTTATACTTAGACCTTCGACATATACTTAGACCTTCTGTCTGTTCGTTCGTTTGTTTGTTGAACTAATATAAGTCGAAAGTCTAAGTGCAAATTCCGAAAAATAATTTCGACTTAAAATTTTTTGGAAAATTATTTTCTCTGTGATTTTTTAGATTTTCACACTTAGACCTTTGACTTATATCAGGTCCCGTTGAGACGTCACTATATGGGGTTGAAGTGATAGTTTATAACTTAAAGGTGTTGCGCGATCAAGTTAGATCGTTTTTCGGTTCCCTTCGCAACGTCACTATAGTATAGTGTCGCCTTACGGGAATCGCAAAAGCGGCTGAACGCTTTCAAATACCAGTTACCTAAGCTAAAACTATCTTCAATCCGATTATGACGTCATATAGTGACGCCTGATCGGGAACTGATATAAGTCGAAGGTCTAAGTGCAAATTCCGAAAAATAATTTGGACTTAAAAAATTTTGTGTATTATTTTCTTTGAGAAATTTTAGATTTTAGCACTAGTCCTTCGACTTTATACTTAGTAGCTTCAAACTTATACTTAGACCCTTCGACTTAGCCTTAAACCTTCGGACTTAGCACCTAGACTCGACTTAGCACTTAGACTTTCGACTTAGCACTTAGACCTTTCGACTTAGCACTTAGACCTTCGACTTAGCACTTAGACATTCGACTTAGCACTTAGACCTTCGACTTACACTTAGACCTTCGACTTATACTTAGACCTTCGACTATTATACTTAGACCTTCGACTCATACTTAGACCTTCTGTCTGTTCGTTCGTTTGTTTGTTGAACTAATATAAGTCGAAAAGGTCTAAGTGCAAATTCCGAAAAATAATTTCGACTTAAATTTTTTGGGAAATTATTTTCTCTGTAGATTTTTTTAGATTTTCACACTTAGACCTTGACTATATCAGTTTCCCGTTGAACGTCACTATAGGGATGAATGATATTTACCTTAAAAGGTTGCGCGGATCCAAGTTAGATCGAGTTTACGTTCCCTTTCAAACTCACTATAGTATAGTGGTCGCCTTACGGGAACCCCAAAAAGGCCTAACGCCTTTAAAATACCCGTTCCTAAGCTAAAAATATCTTCAAACCCGTTATGACGTCATAAAGTGACGCCTGATCGGGAACTGATATAAGTCGAAGGTCTAAGTGCAAATTCCGAAAAATAATTTGGACTTAAAAAATTTTGTGTATTATTTTCTTTGAGAAATTTTAGATTTTAGCACTTAGACCTTCGACTTACATTTAGACCTTCGACTTATACTTAGACTTTCGACTTAGCACTTAGACCTTCGACTTAGCACTTAAACCTTCGACTTAGCACTTAGACCTTCGACTTAGCACTTAACCTTCGACTTATACTTAGACCTTCGACTACACTCTTAAACCTTCGACGTTCGTTCGTTTGTTTGTTGAACTAATATAAGTCGAAAGTCTAAGTGCAAATTCCGAAAAATAATTTCGACTTAAAATTTTTTGGGAAATTATTTTCTCTGTGATTTTTTAGATTTTCACACTTAGACCTTTGACTTATATCAGTTCCCGTTGAGACGTCACTATATTGGGTTGAAGTGATAGTTTATACCTTAAAAGGTGTTGCGCGATCAAGTTAGATCGTTTTTCGGTTTCCTTCGAAACGTCACTATAGTATAGTGTCGCCTTACGGGAATCGCAAAAGTGGCTGAACGCTTTCAAATACCAGTTACCTAAGTTAAAACTATCTTCAATCTGATTATGACGTCATATAGTGACGCCTGATAGGGAACTGATATAAGTCGAAGGTCTAAGTGCAAATTCCGAAAAATAATTTGGACTTAAAAATTTTTGTGTATTATTTTCTTTGAGAAATTTGAGATTTTAGCACTTAGACCTTCGACTTATACTTAGACCTTCGACTGTAGTACTTAGGACCTTGGTCGACTGAGCAACTATAAACTTCGACTAGCATTAGACCTTCGACTTAGCACTTAAACCTTCGACTTAGCACTTAGACCTTCGACTTAGCACTTAAACCTTCGACTTAGCACTTAGAACTTCGACTTATACTTAGACCTTCGACTTATACTTAGACATTCTGACTGTTCGTTCGTTTGTTTGTTGAACTAATATAAGTCGAAAGTCTAAGTGCAAATTCCGAAAAATAATTTCGACTTAAAATTTTTTGGGAAATTATTTTCTCCGTGATTTTTTTAGATTTTCACACTTAGACCTTTGAATTATATCAGTTCCCGTTTAGACGTCACTATATGGGGTTGAAGTGATAGTTTATACCTTAAAAGGTGTTGCGCGATCAATTTAGATCGTTTTTCGGTTCCCTTCGAAACGTCACTATAGTATAGTGTCACCTTACGAGAATCGCAAAAGCGGCTGAACGCTTTCAAATACCAGTTACCTAAGCTAAAACTATCTTCAATCCGATTATGACGTCATATAGTTACGCCTGATCGGGAACTGATATAAGTCGAAGGTCTAAGTGCAAATTCCGAAAAATAATTTGGACTTAAAAAATTTTGTGTATTATTTTCTTTGAGACAACGCCCAAGTTCTTTCTTTCGTGAACAGAAATAGGGTTCTGAAAGGCATATGTCGAAAAGTCGAAAATATTTATCGGAATTTGCACTACTTAGACCTTCGACTTATATTAGTTCCCGATGAGGCGTCACTATATGACGTCATATTCGGTTTAACGATAGTTCAAGCTTAAGAAAATGTTATTTAAAAGAAAAAAAATTAGTTTTAATTTTAAAAACACACGATAAAAAAAATATTTAAAAAACTATCTTTTTATTTTTTTTAATGAACTAAATAATGATGATCTATAAATTAGGACTCACGCATTTTTATCGTTTATTAACAGCGAGAGATTTAGTAGTAAAGGCGTATCTTACTAATTAAAGGTATCATTAACGATATCACTTTAGCTGAAATGGGGCCAGTTTGTGGAGCGAAATGCAGATTCCGGTGTTCCCAAAATGTGCCTCCTAAAATCGCTAAAGGAGTTTGTGACGCGTACTGGAAACTAGCAAGCCCAGCTCGTCAACGAGAATTCATCGCGGCTCACACAAAACCCATTGTGCCGAAGGAAGATGTAGATGACGTCACGCGTTGCGGCCGCAAAAGAGGGTTTAAAAACGCATTTTACTTCGAGGTCGACAGCGAGCGTGTTCGCGTATGCAAACTTTTTTTCAAGAAAACTCTTCATATCACGGATAGGCCCATCAGGACTGCGATCGAAAGGAAAAACGATAGAGGGAGGGTCAACGCAGCCACAAATTCGCGAGAAAAACGTCCGAAGTCCATCGGTAGTCTTATCAAGGACGATATTCGAGAGCACATAAGGTCGATTCCAAAAATAGAAAATTGTCATATGGGCATAGCGGCGCCAGCCTACGCGTCGGGACGAATCTATATATATCGCAGCAAAACCATCAGAGATCTGCACCGTGATTACGTGAACGAAAACGGAGGGAGGAGAAGGAGTAGTGAATGTTCGGCGGATGGTGAGCCGCGGCGTACGTGCGGTAACTACAAAATGTACAACAGAATATTCAGGAATGAATTTAACATATCTTTCTTCGAACCTCTAATAAATCGGTGCGACGAGTGTTTAGCCTACAACAAAGCCAATGGAGCTGAAAAAGAGGAGCTATTGGTAAAACACAACCAGCATCTTGAGGAAATAAAACTGTTGCTCGCGGAACAAATAGACGATAAGGCGAAGGCTTCCGTTTCCTCGAGTGGTACCGATCAAGTCGTGGCTTACTATAAACTTCAAGACCCGTTCGTCTGTCTGAGGAGCGGTAGCAGAGGCGCATCCCCTTCATCGAGCTACTACGCGCCAAAATTAAATATTTTTAATTTTACGATTTTTGAGCCGAAGGGAAATTCGACATCTTGCTATATTTGGGACGATGAAGAGGGAGCTAATGGGCCCGCCGAGGTTGCTTCTGGCATTTTGAGGTTCATCGAAAAGGTATCGCTAAGAACAGATAAAGGGAAAAATATCGATCTCGTTTTCTATTCCGATAAATTCGGCGGGTCAGAGGCCCTCGATGACATCATCGCGGCCTATATTTGCGCCTTCGAAAAGTTTAAAAACGTTACATCCATAACGCATAAATTCGCCATTAGGGGACACTTTGACAACGGGAAACGATTCTTGCGTATAAATTCGTGCTTCGATAAACTGAGAGAAGTGAATCTGAAATCCTGGTTAATTCGAGACCCAGAAGATTATATTTCCCGCGTCAAAGGAGCGATGAAAACCGAGGGTAGCTTCGCGATGCACGAAATGAATCAGCGCGACTTCTACGACTTTAAAGAAAGCGTCGGAGTTAATTTGAAGAATAATATCGAGAACGAAGTCTTACATCCCGAAGATTTAGCGGTATTTAGAATCGAAAAGGAGAGACCACGAGTATTGTTGTACAAAGAGACTTTCAGGAAGAAAGATAATCGTTTTAAAAAGGTTTCTCTCGGATACAGCCTCAAGCCGGTGTTACAAACGCCTCCATCTGAAGTGGAAATAGAAGGAACGTTAGACTCCACCGAAAAAATGGCAATCGTCACTGGACGGCGAAGCATGGAACCGCTCTGCGATAAAAAATTGTCGCCTTGGGTGCCAGAACGTCATAGACGGTTACGCTAGGCGAAAAATATTCGAAAAGTTTTCTGGCATCGAAAGCTCGGAAGATAAACAAAGATTCCTTGCCAAACGTATATTGAAATATCGTCCAAAAATCGATCGTAAGCGACGCTGGGATAGAAGATATAAAATTAATAATGGGTTTTTCTTTTATAACGGCGACTGTCTGGTTCGCGTGTGCAAGGCATTTTTCAAAAAAACGCTTAGAATCCAGGACAAAAATATTAGATCCGTGGTGCGCCGGAAAATTTCGGATCGAAGAAAGAAACCCGATCCTCCCTGCAACGCAAAATGCCGTTACGGATGCGCGAGCGAGATAACCCCGAAAGTTAGGTTTAAATTATTTAAAAAGTTTTTAAATTTCGGTGACGAAACGAATCAACGAAGTTTTCTAGCGAAACTCATCAAGGGAATTGCGTCGAAATATCGTAAGCCGGCGAAAGGTAGCGTAAGGGGCTTAAATAACGCGTTTTATTTATGCATCGGAAGTGAAAAACGCAGGGTCTGTAGAGATTTTTTCAAAAACGTTTTTAATACTGAGGATAAAACGATCAACGCTGTCATCAGAAAGAAAGATTCAAAAGGCGATTACGATTCTACAGATCGAAGAAGGAAACTGGTGAAAGATATCATTGTTGACGCTATTGAAGAGAAAGAAAATGTTTGAAAATCTACGAGCCCATCCCCGAGTGTTGAATAAATTTGATACGTTTTTTAACCAATATCAATATACAATTAATCTCAATTAAGATAAAAAAATTTTTTAATTTTTTTATATTAAAACAACGACCGTTTGTAAAAAAAGTCCCTTATTTTTGTTTATAGGCGGGAATAATTAAATAAAGAAAATAAAATCGTTGGTGGTATTATTCCTTTCCAATTAAAAATGATCTAAATTGTTTAATGAAGATGCGAATAATCTATACCCGATATTTACTTTAATACAAATGGGAAAAACTAAAAGACTTTTTGAAAATTTACGAACGGCCTCCGAAACTTATACAGCAAAGTTACCAACTCGATCCAATGCGATGCGGTCCTAGACGCAATAATAATAATAATAATGGGTTTTTCCTTTATAAAGGTGAAGACTGTCGGGTTAGAGTATGCGCGATTCATACATTATTCAAAAAGTCATCACGCGCGAAGAGTAGTGGCGAAAATCGCAGCGGGAGCAGGAGCCGCAGCAGAAGCAGCAGAAGCAGCAGAAGCAGCAGAGGCGAACGTCACAGGGATAGAAGATCACCCTGCGTGATCACTCTTGTGATCGGAAACCGGCCAGAGTATCATCGCGAAAAAAGTAATAATGGATATTGGAGAACTGAATTTATAGAAAAATCAACCGACGCAAGCTGTCGGTGGAGGGAGGTTGGCGATGACGGCTGCGTCAGAGGATCCGACCGAAACCTCGACGAATATTCGGGTTATAGCACGTCGAAGAGTGACGTGGCTGAATCGATCTTACACCAAGATTCCCGTCAAAGAAGTTCGCCTTATGGCGGAGCAAAGTTAAACGAAGTAGCGGACACGCGTCTAAGAAAATCACACGAGAATATTTCAAAAATGTAAAAAAATATATATATATATATATATATATATATATATATATATATATATATATATATATATATATATATATATATATATATATATATATATATATATATATTTGAATAATTTACGAATTTATACTTATTTTATCTTTAATTTCAATTCATATTTTGTGACGTTTATATAATAAATTTCCTGATACTCGATTTGCATTTTATTAAATTATTTCCTTTTTTAACCAACCCTGTTCCCGTTTTTGGTTGTTGATATACCAGTTTTGGCATTATTTTATATCTATTGGAAAACTGAAATAATAAACAATTTGTTTAAAACAACTTTATTAATCGGTTTTTACGCGCCTTCAAAAAAAAAATAAATGTTTTAGTGAAATGCAGACCTCAACAGAAGAAATACACCTTGCTTGATGATGTTAAAATAAAAAAAAAAATTTGAGTACGCCTCGTCCGTCGTAGAACGTCAAATTAATCCTTAAAATGAAAGCTTTTTCTGAGCGCGATCCCCGCGAGTTGAACCATCGATACTCTTTCGGGTTTTCTGGATTTTCTTCCACTTTCCATATCCGTGGCGTCCTCGGTAATTTTAGGGAACAAATATTCTTTTCACGACGATAAATTATATTTAACACGGAAAAGAAAATTCTTTTACATCTTAGCTTTTAATATTGTCCGTTTTTCTTTCCACGATTTCAAAAACTGATTGCGAAAATTACATAAGAAAAATTAATAAACTTTTTTCATGTTCAATTTTAACGATGGTATATGTTTTGGGTAAATAAAAAAAATATATAGAGTGATAAGTTTATTTTAATCATCTCGACTGCTTAAATTACGTAAAAATAATAGACGACACGACGATGAGTAATATTCATAGAAACACGTCGCTGTATCTTTATTATTGAAAGAGCACAAACCCTAGGACTGATATAAGTCGACAGCCTAAATATAAAAATTTAAAAATGTAAAAAAAAAATCAGAATTGTTTTACTGAAATTTTTTTTTCAGATTTTTGACTTAGACCTTGTCTTATATAGTTCCGATTAACCGCACTATATGAGCTATTGATAGGCCAGACGATAGTTTAACCCTTTGGCTGCGCCAGCTGAGTCAGCGTTTGTACCGCTCGTGACGGTAGAAATACGCACACATTTATTTATCTTCGCTGTGTCAGTGCTGGGTCAGCGTTTGTATTTATTTTGCTTCCGTGTGTATATATATATATATATATATATATATATATATATATATATATATATACTATTTATATATTTATATCTATATATAATATATATATATATATATATATATATATATATATATATAATATATTTATATTATTACCGTATAGTAATTGTAAAAAATAAATCCGCTTCCGATGAATTTACAAATGTTTTCCTATTCTTATTATATTATATATATTATATATATATAACTATAAATAATATTATAAATAATATATAATATTAATATATATATAATATATATATATATATATATATATAATAATTAAGAAAAGAACAGATAAATCCTTTCTGAAGAAAGCAAGAAGTAGATAGCAAAGAAAAAATGAGAAATTTTGTTAAACATGGGTGGGGGATGGGGTAAGGGGAAGGAAAGAAAAGAAATTGATTGAGGGGCTCCCAAGTATAGAAGAAAGTCATTGGGATGGGGGATAAGGGGGATACAATGATAAAAATCCACCCAGCATCTAGAATAATAAGCCAAATTTTCAATAAAACCGAGCTTTGAAACATCTGCATGCTGATGGCGCTTGGTTCATACTAACTAGATTCGAAGGCGGGGCCAGGATTTATATGCTCAAACAGGTCTTAAAATTGCCAAAGGTCACAAGATAAATGTAGTATAACGTAAAGTTAGAAAGAAAACCAAAGAGTTCATGGCTGAACTTCGTATAGAACGAATACGATTTATGACGACACATAGTCGGCATCAGTCCTTTAATCACAATTACGCGTGCCGACAACGTTGACGTCCTCAGCAGCGAAAGGGTTAATCGTTAAAAAATTAACTTTAAATACAATTACTCATTTTTGCGATTCCCTTTGAAACGAAACTTTAATATAGTAACGTTTCAAAGGGATCGCAAAATGACTTAACATGATCAAACATCACTTTTTTGCTCATAAACTATCGTTGGGCTTATTAAATATTGATTCAGAGACGTTTCTTCGAGAACTACTATAAAGCGAAGGTCTTAGTACAAAAATTTGAAAATCTAAAAAAAGAAAATTAAAAGTTTTTTCAATCATATTAAAAAAACTATCACATAAAATGCACAAAGAATTTGATATTCAATTTGATTTAAATTGTTTTAGTAACGCTATTAATTTGTCTGAATTCATTTTTCTAAATGGATTTTTGCTAGGAATTTTTTGACGAAATGTGGTTATATCAAATTTTGTTCTATTCTTCTTCAAAACTTTCTTATGGTGTAAAAATATTCTTCTCAAAACCTCGGTATTATCTATACCACAGTGCAAAAATTCTTGATAATCGTTAACAGATAGGTCATTTTCATCTGCTGTTTGATCTTCATTTTCGTCAAAGGCTTCTTCGTCAATTTCTGGTTGTACGTGAACTGGTCCTTCTTCTTCTTCTTCTTCTTCTATTTCTCTTTGTTTGACATTATCGTTTATATTCTTTTTAAGCTTCTGTTCTGCTTCTTCTTCTACGTCTAATGAAATTTGTTGGAGGCCTTCTTCTTCTACTTCTTCTTCTTCTTGTTCTTCGCTTTCTTGTTCTCGCTTTCCCAGGAGTTCAACCATTATTTCCATATCTTTATCGAGTTTTTTTGCTATTTTGTGAACCTTTCCCATATGTCTTCTTGTATTTTCTAAAACGCCCAAGCGCGTGTAAATAGTGTATGTGGATAGGGTTCTTCTCGATCTCATCTCCGATCGTCCTGGGCGGAACTTGCCTACCTGTTTTGAATCCGTCTGTTTATGGTAATTGTTATAATCTTTTTTTTGAATCTTAATGATTGTTCGGAGTTTATTTGCTCTTTCCTTGAAATCACTTATAAGTTGACTTAGTATTCCCTCCATCTCTTCTTCTACCTCTGCTAGTTTTAGTTCAAGCTCCTCTTCTCCAAAATAGTGTTTATCATGAGGAGGTGGGAGGATGTTCTTTAGATTTGCAATAGCTGAGGAATCTCCTTTTTTCCTGGCAAAGCAACGTTTCTCTCTATTCGTCAGGGCAGCTAATTTGTTTTTATCACACCGATATACGTGAGAACCTATAGAATCCAAGCCGGTGCATTTAGGTAGAATTTCCTGATATGTTATTAGTTTTCTTGTGGCTATCGTAGTTTTCGAGTTTTTTGCACTTAGACCTTCGACTTATATAGTATGTTTTGTGTTCGTTTGTTCGTCTGACCGTTCGTTCGTTTGTTTGTTGAACTAATATAAGTCGAAGGTCTAAGTGCAAATTCCGAAAAATAATTTCGACTTAAAATTTTTTGGGAAATTATTTTCTCTGTGATTTTTTAGATTTTCACACTTAGACCTTTGACCTATATCAGTTCCCGTTGCGACGTCACTATATGGGGTTGAAGTGATAGTTTATACCTTAAAAGGTGTTGCGCGATCAAGTTAGACGTTTTTCGAATTCCTTTCGAAACGTCACTATTAGATAGTGTGCCTTACGGAATCGCAAAAGCGCGCTGAAACGCTTTCAAATGCCAACTTTTTAGCTGTATCAACTCGCTTCAAACTCGATATAGTGACGTTTCAACGAACTGATATAATTCAAAGTCTAATGTGAAAATCTCTAAATCACAAAGAAATATTTCCCCCAAATTCTGTTTCAATTTTTTTTCGAATTGCACTTAGACCCTTCGACTTATATTAGTCCCGAATGGGCGTCACTATATGACGTCTAGTGGTTTAACGAAGGTTCTCGAAAAACTAAGATAGCTACAAGAAATACTAATAACATTCGGGGAATCAGCGTAAGAAAATTGTTCTAAAAATGAAAAAAAAAAATTTGAAATTTTTTGGGATATTTTTTTTTTTCTCGAAAACTACGATAGCTACAAGAAAACTAATAACATGCGTGGAATCAGCGTAAGAAAAAGTGTATCTAAAAAATGGCAAAAATTTTTTTTGATTTTTTGGGGCTATTTTTTTTTTCTCGAAAAACTACGATAGCTACAAGAAAACAAATAACATTCGTGGAATCACAGCGTAAGAAAATTGTTCTAAAAATGGAAAAAAAAATTTAATGATTTTTTGGGTCTATTTTATTTTTTTTCTCGAAAAACTACGATAGCTACAAGAAAACTAATTACATTCGTGGAATCAGCGTAGAAATTGTTCTAAAAAGGCAAAAATTTTTTTTTTATTTTTGGGCTATTTTATTTTTTTACTCAAAAAACTACGATAGCTACAAGGAAACTAATAACATTCGTGGAATCAGCGTAGGAAAATTTGTATAAAAAAAATTGGAAAAAAAATTTTTGATTTTTTTGGAATTTTATTTTTTTCTCGAAAACTACGATAGCAACAAGAAAACTAATACTTTGAATCTTTCGTTAAGAAAATTGTTCTAAAATTGGCAAAAAAATTTATTTATTTTTTGTTTGTATTTATTTTTTTCCTCAAAAAACTACGATAGCTACAGAAAACTAATAACCATGTCTGTAATCAGTGTAAGAGTATCGACTAAAAATGTAAAAAAAAAATTTTTTAATTTTTTTGCGGATTATTGTAAATTTTTTTCTCGAAAACTTTACGATAACTACAGAAACTAGATAACATCGTTGAATCAGCGTAAGAAAAAAGTCTAAAACTGCAAAAATTGTTAGATTTTTTTGAGAATATTTATTTATTGAGGAAAACTTCCATCCCTAGATAAAAAATAATAACCTTTTTGGCAGCGTAAGAAAATTGTTCTGAAAATATGGAAATTTGTTTTTGGATTTTTTTGTTATAATTTATTTCTCGAAAACTAGATAGGTACAAAGAAATATTGTTTTCATTTTTAAAACAAGTTCTTTACGCTGATTCCAAAAAGGTTATTATTTTTTTGTAGCTATCGTTAGTTTTCGAGAAAAAAAAAATAAATAACCCAAAAAATCAAAAAAATTTTTTTCCCTTTTTAGAACAAATATCTTACGCTGATTCCACGAATGGTATTAGTTTTCTTGTAGCACGTAGTTTTCAGTTTTTCTACTTAGACCTCACTTATATCTCTGACCGTTCGTTCGTTTGTTTGTTGAACTAATATATAGTGTCGCCCTACGGGAATCGCAAAAGCGGCTGAACGCTTTCAAATGCCACTTTTTAGTGTATAAACTCGCTTCAACTCGATATAGTGACGTTTCAACGGGAACTAATATGTCAAAGGTCTAAGTGTGAAAATCTTATACTATATTATAATATATATATATATATATATAATACAATATATAAAAAAAATATAGATATATTATATATATATGTGAAAATGTGAAAAAAAAATTTTTTGATTTTTTTGTTGTTTATTTTTTTTTTCTCGAAAACTACGATTAGGTACAAAAAAAAAATAACCTTTTTTGAATTCAGCGTAAGAAATTTGTTTTAAAAATGGAGTAACAATAGTTTCCCTGTAGCTATCGTAGTTTTCGAGAAAATAAAATAAATAACCAAAAAAATCCAAAAACAAATTTCCATATTTTCAGAACAATTTTCTTACGCTGATTCCACGATGTTAATTAGTTTTCTCTGTAGCTATCGTATTTCGAGAAAAAAAAAATAACCCCAAAAAAAATCCCAAAAAATAATTTTTATCCATTGAACAATTTTGCTTACGCTGATCACGAAGTTATTAGTTTTCTGTAGCTATCGTATGTTTCGATGAAAAAAAATAAAAATATCCCCAACAAAATTAAAATTTTTTTTTTACATTAGAACAATTTTCTTACGCTGATTCCCCGAATGTTATTAGTTTTCTTGTAACTATCATTGATTGATGAAAAAAAATAAAATACCCCAAAAAAAATCAAAAAAAAAATTTTTTTCCATTTTAGAACAATTATTCTTACGCTGATGCACGAATGTTATTAGTTTCTTTGTAGCTATTCGTAGTTTTCGAGAAAAAGAAATAAATACGCCAAAAAATCAAAAAAATTTTTTTTGCCATTTTTAGAACAATTTTCTTACGCTGATTCCACGAATGTTATTAGTTTTCTTGTAGCTATCGTAGTTTTTATCGTAGTTATTTATTTAATTTTTTTTTAAAAAATCATTTAGTTTAGTTACCTCTAAAAATTAATTAACTTTTTCTCAAAAACTACGATAGCTACAAGAAAAACTAATAAACATCGTGACAGCGTAAGATAGTTGTATTTAAAATGAACTACAAAATATTTTGATATTTTTTTTTTTTGTTTTTTTTCTCGAAAACTACGATAGATACAGGAAAACTAATAACTTTCAAAGGACAGCGTAAGATAATTGTTCTGAAAATTGAAAAAAAATTTTTTTGATTTTTTGAGTTTTTATTTTTTCTCTTTAAAACTACGATAGTTACAAGAAAACCAATAACGCTAGTGGAATCAGCGTATCAAATGTGTACGACACGCTTAAACTTACGGGGCTTTGCGAAGTCCATGACTCCGTAAAAAAAATTTTGGTTATTTAGTACCCCGATCGTAGCATAAAGGGGGGAAGGAACAATTTAGATATTTTCATGTTAATTTTCAAAGTGTTCTTTACAAGGCCCGCAACCCCACGGAAAGTAACAAAGGGCGTATAAACACTCTCCAGCTGCTTTTAGTTTTACGATATCCGAAGACGCTTCGAAAAAATGATCGACAGATCGCGAAAGGTGACCGCAGTTTCGATCTATTACTTCGTTAAAACACGCTTAACCTTACCTGGCTACTCGAAGCCCTAGATTCAGTAACTTTTTTTCGGTTTCCTCGAGAAAAACTCGCTTAGGGAACGAAAAATTTATTTTGTCCCATCTCCCGAGAAGTCAAAAGTAACGTTATTTCGTGCCCCGATTGGAGCGTAAGGGGAAGGAACCCAATAGATTTTTTTCACGTTAATTTTCAAAGTGTTCTTTATATTCCATTTTAATTAATTTTTTTTCAACAAATTATATTCCAAACACGTTCGTTTTGATTATTAACCAAAATATATATATATATGAATAACTCATGAATAACAAAATTAGAAACGAAGATGTGGCGGCCTTAGCTTCTTTTAATAAAAAAAAGGTATAAAGAAGGAATGAAGATACAATTTTTTTTAAACAATTTTTTTTATTAGCATGTATAAAAAATATTGATGTTTTATGCAAACAAATATGAGTGGTAAGAGAAAAAACGCCACGATTTACCCGTTTGGGAACCGCGCTTCATAATTTGTTAACGTTTTCATTTGTCACGTTTTCCACTTGAACGGTAGTTGTATGTTCGTTTCTTACGAGATCTCGCGAATGCTGGAGTTCTCCTTCCGAGTATTTCTTTTTGGCAACGACGTTGATAACATTATCCGTAATATTGAAAGTTTTCTTGAAGAACCCCCTGCAAATTCGATTCTTCCCTTTATTGACAAACAAGTAAAACGCTTTATTAAAATTTCTGCGACTGCATGGCACCGGGTATCGATATTTCGGCTTGAATATTTTGATAAGCTGTCCCAAAAATCTTTCCTTGCTTTCCGCGTTCGCGAGTTTCAAATAGTTTTCGAAATTTTCGCGTCTACTTATTCGATCTACTTTGCCCTCGCACGAGAGACCGCAGTTTACGTTGCAAAATGGACTGCGCTGATTTTCGTTTTTCCACCGTTTTCTTTGGTTCGCGCGAACTACGGCTCTGATATCTTTATCCTCTATGTTGAGAGTTTTTTTGAAGAAAGTCTTGCAAACCCGAATCCACCTGTCATCTAGCAGGAAATATCCATTATTCCTTCGTCTTAAACTGCCCAGTTTTTCATTTTTAGGATCACATCTTTTGATGCGTTTCTCGAGGAAACTTTGTCGTAGGGTTTTCTGGCTTTTAATTTCCAAAAATTCGAAAAGATTTTTTTGCATCACATCCTCCTTTACAATATTGGCGCATTTGAAGCGGCAATTTTTATCGCAGGACCGCTTTTCCATGTCTCGATTGATAAAAAGCCGAGCGCAAGATTCGGTCGCCGCGTAAACCAAATGATCGAAAGGAGCGAGGGTTACAGAAGCTCCTATTATTAGTAGTAAGTCGTAATTTCGAAACTCTTTGATGCGTTTACTAATGGTAACGGCTCGTTATATAATAAGTTATCCGGTTTCACCAATTCGTATTTGGCCGTATGTTCTGTTCGCCTAAGAAGCACCTCGTTGTGCGTTTGAATTAACTATGACACCCTTGCAGCGAAAACTCTCTCTTTTATAGACGAAAAGTGTTACGTCAGATTGATTTATTATGATTAGTAAGCAAAAAGTATTTCGAAAAACAAAATATTCCAATTTAATTAATTTACAATATAATCCATTGTTCAATTTTAATTAGATTTTGCTTAGCTGACATATTATATTCAAAATACATTTTAAAAGCTTGAATTTCTTTGATTATTAAGCAAAACATATTAAAAAAAACAAATATCGCAATTTAATTAAATTTTGCTTATTTGACAAATTAAATTACAAATATATATTT
>JABUQX010005062.1:22500-98223 GCA_015478945.1 Trachelipus rathkii
TTTGGTTATTTATTTTTTTTTCTTCGAAAAACTACGATAGCTACAAAAAAAAATAATAACCTTTTTGGAATCAGCGTAAGAAATTTGTTTTAAAAATGGAGAAAACTAGTTTCTTGTACCTATCGTAGTTTTCGAGAAATAAAATAAATAAACAAAAAAAATCCAAAAAACAAATTTTTCATATGGCAGAGAGCAACTATCTTACGCTTGATTCCACGAGTGTTATAGTTGTTCTTGTAGCTATCGTAGTTTCGAGAAAAAATAAAATAGCCCCAAAAAATCAAAAAAATTTTTTTTTTTGCAATTTTGTAGAAACAATTTTCTAACGCTGATTCCACGAATGTTATTATTTTCTTGTAGCTTATTTCTAGTTTTCGCGAGAAAAAAAATAAAAGATCGCTGCTTCTGGAAGTGAACTGCCGCCAACTGGATTGCCCGGCAACCGTTCCTTCCATATCGGTGGGAAAAAAAATGTTTTTAAGGGAATATATTTAAACAGATAGATATATAGAAAGAACGTTTAATAAGCACATTTTAAAAAATTTCTTTCTCGCAAAATTAAAAATATTTCGTTTCATTTTTTGATGATTAAACGGGTTTTTCAAAAAAATAATATTTTTTCTAAACGTCTGCAAGTGCCACGTCATATGGCACTCTGGAATTTGCTGACATAAGCGTTTAAAAAGTATATAAGAGGGAGGGAGACATCGGTGCCATCAGTTACCGACAGTGCCAAGTCGAGTGCGGATACCTCCTCGAGTCTCGACCGTGATTGTTTGTGTTTTTCCTTGGCGCCTTAAGAGACAATTTTTTATTTGGAAACCACCACTGCTGAGCCCTTGTTCTTGTCGTTGTTAAAATACCAAATAGTGGATTCGCTTTTCTTAGGAAAGACTAAACTGGTTGGAGGAGTATTCCTTTAGGCATATTTATAATTCTTATCAGGTGAGATTGTTTTAATTTATTCATTTATTATAAGAATTTCAAAAATAAATTATATGTATGTCATTTGACCAAAACAAAATTTGCCCTTAAAAATAAATATTTGAAAAAAAGTATTTTTATTATTAACATCGATCGAATTTCTGTAATTCTTTGGAAGAAACTAAAATGGTCTAAAAGTCTATTAAAGAACCTAGTTTGCGAATATATTTTTAGCTCAAAAACGCTCAATGAATATTTTTTTCCCTTTTTGCATAGATTCATTTGGAAGTACTCGTCTTCAAACCCTCGACGAATTTCTCCGAAATCAAGCCACCACGTTTTCATTTTTTGAAACAGGTAATGGATTTTTACTCGATATTTATTAATATATTTTTCTATTTTTTTGAAATATAAAATCCATTTTCTTTTTTACAATATGCTGACGAGTATTAAATAATATACGTCTGTGGGCGTGCGTAAATAATACCTGCCGGTATTATACGTAGTTATGTAGTAGGTGTAATGATAAAATTTATTTTCGAATAGTTTATTATTTACTTAAGACAAAAAATTTTTTTTTTTTTTAATTTTTTGCTTTTTATAAAGTCTTTAATAATGCTTTCAAATTCCGAATTTAAGAGTACGGGCGAGACTGAATAAATTGACGAATAGTTTTAAAAGGCGATTATGATGAAAGCCTTTTTTATTCGCAATACGTTGATAATTCCTAGACTAATAATCTCCTTCATTCCTTTTTCTTTTTAGACCCGTTTTGATTCTGGTGATCATGGCATTTACGACGAATCAAGAAATTATCAAATTACCCTCAACGGAAAGAAAATTTCAAAACCTCGAATCTGGAAGTGATCATGACGGAACCAATCATACCAGGTTTACCGATAAACTTTTTAGCAAACTTGTCTCATACGGGGAGAAACATACGAGGAACCACCGCCGCTACCACCACCACAACCGTTTAAGAACATCGAGGAAGGCCGGGAGTAAATCAGTTTTTTACCGAGACTGCATTCAAAGAAGCTCGCCTCCTCCCAGCTGTGCAGAGTTACCCACGGATCCCCGTCTGAGAAAGCCGTATTGCGTACCGATACCACCTCCCTCCATCCCGGACGTCGTCGATAAGGCATCGAAGTCTACGTCACCCCCACCTTCCTATATCGACGCTGTTGTGAAAATTAAAGACAAGGTGAGCGACCCCAAAGACTCGTCGAATGAAAGCGTCTCGGGTGTGACGAACAACCGTGGCGAACCGATGTCACTGCCATGTTTTTACTACAGACCTTCTGACAACAACAATGTGAAGTTATACAACCCCATTCGCCCGCAAATAGAAGATGAAGATATGAGATTTGCGATTCCTTTGGAATTAAGAGTGACTATGTTAGAGAATATTGTGGAAGACCTCTTAGACATCGTTGGCGTGAATAGGCTAGATTCTAAGAGCAAAAATAAATTTCGAGAGGCTCCCACGATGGATCGAAATATCAACAACGCGCTTCCCGCCCCAGCCACCACTATTACCGCCACGGCGACTGTTACTGGCAATGGCACCGCTACTGCTTATGCGAATCCATACCCTCGAATTATTCTCTTTGACATCGACGATCCTAATACTACCCCTTCTACGGTCGGAGGAACTGGCCCGCCCCCGGAAGATAGTTTACAGTCGGCCGCGAAAGCAAAACTCGCAAAGGAAACAAGTAGCGAATCAACACCCGGAAAAAGGAAGGACGTGGAATCATCGACCAATAATCAAAAAATTGAAGAAAACAAACTTGATTCAAGCGAAGATAAAAAGAGCGTAGGTTCTCCATCATCGAATCGCTCACCGTCGTGTACACCTCAACTCTCTTCGAAGAACGAGTCAAGCTTCTCCTCTCTGTCCGAGACACCTGAGAAAAATAAACCGTTAAAGGAAAAGAAATACGGTCCCGCTGGAAACGCCACCAGTGGAAATGACGAAGAGGATAAAAAGCGCTCATCGAGTAGTAATTCTTTATCGAACCAAAAAGACAGAAGTTCGGGACGCTCTTATTCACCATCGGTCGAAAGGCAACCATCGTCCGAAAGACGCTCCAACGATTACAGCGAGCCTTTCGACAACCTGCCTTCACTATCGTCTTTCAAGATCCCGCGCTTGGTCGAAACATGTTCCGAGAGGTGCCCCAATAGTACTTTGTACAAAAATATTAACAGCAGCAGGAGCGGCAACAGCAGCAGCAGCAGCAGAGCTTCGCCTTACGCGATTCATACCTTATTCAAAAAGCCTTCTCGCGCTAAGAGTAGTGACGAAAATCGCAGCAGGAGCAGGAGCCGCACCAGCAGCAACTGGAGCGATCCTTACAGGGATAGAAGATCACCGCGCGCGATTTCTTCGGTGATCGGAAACCGACCAACGTATCATCGTGAAAATAATAATGATGGATGTTGGCGAACCGAATATATAGAAAATTCAAACGACGCTAAATGTTGGCGGAGGGAGGGTGGCGGTGGTGGAGGCAGAAGAATATCCGACGGCGACCTCGAAGAATATTGGGGTTATAGCACGTCGAAAAGTGCCGGGGCTGAATCGATTTTACACCAAGATTCCCGTCAAAGAAGTTCGCCTCATGGCGGTGCGAAGTTAAACGAGGTCGCAGACCCGCATCTAAGAGAATCGCACGAAACTATTTCAAAACTGTAGGAATTGTTTGTTAATTTTATTTATTGTGTATGTAAATATTTGAATAATTTACGAAGGTATATTTATTTTAATGACGATTTTAATTTGTAAATTATAAACGTATCCAAATACAAATTTGACTTTTATTTCGATTCATATTTTGTAACGGTTTTTTAATAAATTTCCAGATACTCGATTTGCATTTTATTAGACCATTTCCTTTTTTAACCAACCCTGTTCCCGCGGTTGGTTGTTGATGTATCAGACAGTTTTGGTATTATTTTATATCTATTGGAAAAAATGAAATAATAAACAATTTGTTTAAAACAACTTTATTAATCGGGTATTCTACGCGCCTTCAAAAAAAAATTGAGATGTTTTAGTAAAATGTAAACCTCAACAGATGAAATATACCTCACTTTGATGATGTTAAAAAATAAAAGAATTTTAGTAGGCCTCGTCCGTTTACGTTTGACATCCCGGAAGTGTCTTTAAAGACGACTCGTTCCTTAAGGGGACGTTGCGCGCAGCAACGAGAAACGACGAATCGCTTCTCCTTTCGTCCAATCCGTTTCTATTTCCATACGCTCCGTTTTTTCTTTTGTTCAGAGCGTCATAATCATCCTTAAAATGAAAGTTCTTTCTGCGTCGCGCGATCCCGCGCGTTGAACCGTCGATACCCTTTCGGGTTTTCTGGATTTTCTTCCACTTTCTATATCTCGTCTTTATCATTAATCGCAATAGTCGACGGTCGTCGCGATGAGCGAGATTGAGAAAGCGAGGAAAATTTTCCTCTTCTCCGGCCGTCGATTATTCGTCGTCAATTTTTATCAACGGGAGCTCCCAAAAAGAAGAAGAAATTACTAAATATCACGCGCCGATCGCGCAATCAGTTATTGTTAAACGTTTCCTCATGTCGTTAGTGATTTTTTTCTACCGACATTTTTCAGAACGTCAAAAATTATTTTTTGCAATTTTCAAATTAGGGTACTAATTTATATTAGCACAAAGGTTACATAGATAATCGATTTGGCTATTGAAGTTTGTACTCATTTCATTCATATGTGGATGATTATATATATACACACGTACTGAATATTTGAATCCGAATCTTCTGTCTCCATCGGCTCGTCTTCCATCATTAATGTGCAATTTAGCAAAAAGGTTTTATAGATCACCAATTTGGCGATCGAAGTTGTTTAGAAGCACAAATATACTTAATGACGGTATCGATTGATGCTCTTCTTTCGCTTGTTGACACTTTTCGATTTTACTTCTAGTTTGTCCGAATAATTGTTCGGTCTGGCATCGCGACGATTTAAATAAAGAGGGAAGGAGAAGGCCCGACCAAAAGCTCGACCCACCCTCTTCTTTTGGTCGCGACTAATATAATATATATATATATTTATATATATATTATATATATATAATAATACTATATAGTATATATATATATAATATAGCTAAATATTATATATATATATATATTTATATATATACTCTGTATCGTTACCGAAGTGGTGAAGAAAGGAGAACGGAAAGATTATCAAAATGCGAAGATGTTAACTGCTTCTTTTAATCGCTAGGCGCATTCCTAGACCATCCTAAGAGAAACACAATTAACACCTTTTCGTGAACTAATTATTAGGTCACAGGAAGAGAGAGAGAGAATTATTTCTTCCCATCCATCGTCTATATCGATATCGAACTGTCGAAATGCTTTCTTCATTTGTATCTTCTATTTTTTAATAATATTCATCCTAAGAAAAAACGCTAGATATTTTTTCAAAATATGTAGGTTTTTGTCCAGAGGAAGAAGAAAAAAAGAAAAGCATCTTCCGGGAAGACAAAAAAATTGGTTTTATTCGATTAATTATTTTTAATTCTGAATAAAATTTTAACCTTCGATTTAATTATTTGTTTTTCCTCTTTTCCTTTCGAGATTTTAAAAGCTCTATAAATATAAGGTAATAGCAGTCTCGCATCGAAGGATCTTCTTTTCGGATTTATCGAAACGGAGGAAGAAGTTTTCGTATATTTTATTTCATGTTTTAAGCGCATGTTCTTTTTCTCAACCGTTATAATAAAGATTCGAGAAATATATTTATTATTATCCTTTTTTACGCTCGGTTTCGAGTGCAAAACGCGCGAGCGAAAAAAACAATTGGGTTTATCGATAAAGATCAAATTCATCTTCAGTTTTCCGGTAAGCTTGGAAATTATACCGAACCTAATTAAACGAACGGTTGTTGCCCAGCAATCGAGTTGGCAGTTTACTTCGAGGAGCGGTTGGTCTCATTTCTTTCTATCGTACAAGCAGCTGCACTACGCCTTAATCGGGAACTAATGTCAGACGATAGTTTAGGTGAAAAAAAATCTAAACAAAATTGTTTTTTAAAAAAATTCAGAATTTATTTATTTATCAATTGCTCCAGATGGATCTCGAGTCCATTCGTCAACCAGCAGTGTTTTGAAAAAAAATTTAGGATAGAAGAACTAAGGCATATCTAGTTAATAGACGATATATTTAAAAATTTTATGTTTGGGAATTTAATTTTACTTTTAATTTTTTTTTTTCGTATTTAGTTGTTTTTTTTTCTATACGAATTTTTAAAATTCACAAGGTAACGTTTCCCTTTTAGTGCGATTTTTATTGTGGTCTTTTGGCACAACATTCTGACTCTTCTTTGTTCCTTACTTACCAAAGAATTGTAGATCGGAAATTTCGGAAGTGAAAGATGGCCATATTATTGACAGGCTTATATTTTTAAACTCGTATGACCTAACAAGTTGAAATTAAAGTATGTTGTAGAACTTACTACGTCGGACGTACTATTTGTAACCTTTTGATTATTCAAACGAACGAAATGTGCGTAAACGATAGGAAATACAAAATACCTAGTGTGATTAGATTTTTTAATATATTTTTTATTCTTTATAAGAAAAAAACTTAAACGTATATCGGCATCGCGATTAAAATAAATAGCCTACTTCTCTATCAGCAACAACAAAATTGGACATTCCATCCATTATCCTCTTGCGTATATTCTTCCCACAACCTGGAGAAATCATCGCGTATTCTTAAGCGGTAGGCTCCGTCGTCCATAATTCTGTCGTTTAGCCAATAAATAAATGCAATTGCCAGATTTATCCATTCGTCTAAACAGTCGTCGCAAAGTTCCAACCCCCCTCGTATTCCGGAAAAAAGGGTTTCTATATCACACTTTCTTTCTAAGAGGTAAGACAGGGATCGCATTTTGCTCTTAAAAGCGTGGTTAATCTTCTCCTGAAGAGCTCGCAAAGCGACGTACCAAACGGTTTTCACTTTCTTTATCCCGATAGTCCGGTCGCCTATTAGGTAATAAAGGACATAACCTTCGCAATTTTTGATTCTTCGAATTTTCGCTATTTCTTCTTTCACGCCTTCGAGAGATGTTGAGTGGTATTCCGGTGTTGAAATTCCAAAGAGTTTAAAAAATTCCAAGCCCGCTTGAGGGGAGACGGTCGTCAGCGATTCGTTTTTGTCGTCGTGGTCGTCGGGGGACGAAGTCATCATCAAACCGTAAATTTTTGGTTTCTTTAAGCGAATTTCATCTATGACGATGTGCGGTTGATCGGGCATTAAGAGTTCGCAAACCATAGTCGTCTTAGTGGCGCTCAAAAAATGCTTCAGTATATTTAATTTCGTCGGGTCCATTCCGTCGAAGGTGTTTAATACAGCCTTCGCCACCGAACGCGCGATATTGTGCTTGTGTTCCGAGTATTTTTCGATGTCTGAGTGAGATTTGATTAACATATGTACGTTCTTAGAACCGACGATGATGTAGTATTCGCCGTCGATCTCTCTCACAGTAAAATGTCCGCAACATCCATCGATTTTTGTCATGCAAATAACCTCGGTCGCTTTCGCTGGAGAATCGATGCAATATTTTTTCCACTCCTCCTCGTCGTTTTTAGATTGAAAATTATCTTCATCGCCGATTCGCCCAGTAAACTTTTTGTTAGCGTAAATAGAGAAATCAAACCATCGACCCTTCTCTCCTTCCATCTCGATAAAATTAAGACCTCGGCTTACGTTTTTTCTAATCCATTTATCTCTCGCGTAGACCTCATCTTCCAATTTGAATGACGATATTCTAACGTCGTGTAGTTTACAAGAATAACCGGCTGGGAGAATACCTTTTTTGACATCCGTTGATATTAATTTCAACGAGGAATTTTTCGAAATTTTTTTATGCATATTCGTGGCCATATCGGAACTGAATCTAGCCCTATCACATTTTATTTCGAAAGTTTTCATTAAGCCTTCTTTCTGAAATTCGGTCATCGATTCGCAGCTGGCCAACATATCTTTTAGTAAATCAAAATTCTCAATTTTTATAGCGGGTGCCTTTTCTTCTTTTCTCGATTCGGGGGTCATCGTAGGTGCCATAATCCAGGAGTTAACACGAACCTAAAAAAGATGCGAATGAACATTATTAGTCGAGGAGTTAATTAAAAACGAATCACAAAAAAAAAATACACTTCATTTCCTATATTATTATCGATTGCAAGGAAATTGTTTTTAGAGCAAAAATTAATGTATTCTGTAATTTTTATTAGCATTACTCATAATAATTTCTATATTACCATAATTACTATCAGCGATTATAAGCAAAAAACTATTTAACTAATATATATATATTTCTAATATGTACGCGTAAAACGATATAATTAAATTTTTTATACCTTAAAAGGTGTTGCGCGATCAATTTAGATCGTTTTTCGGTTCCCTTCGAAACGTCACTATAGTATAGTGTCGCTACGAGCATCGCAAAGCGTTGAACGCTTTCAAATCCAGTTACCTAAGCTAAACTATCTTCATCCGATTTATGACGTATATAGTTTAAGCCTGAAATCGGGACTGATATAAGTCGAAGTGTCTAAGTGCAAATTCCTTTAAAATAATTTGGATACTTAAAAAATTTTGTGGTAATTTATTTTCTTTGAGAAATTTTAGATTTTTGCACTTAGACCTTGCGACTTATACTTAGCTTCGACTTATACTTAGACCTTTGACTTATACTTGGACTTTGACTTAGCACTTAGACCTTCGACTTAAGCACTATAAACCTTCGACTCTAGCATTTAGACTTCGACTTAATGCACTTAAGACCTTCGACTTATACTCTTAGCCTTCGACTTATACTTAGACTTCGACTTATATCAGTTACTGTTATATAAGTCGAAGGTCTAAGTAAAAGTCGAAAGTCTAAGTGCAAATTCCGAAAAAATAATTTCGACTTAAAATTTTTTTTTGTGAATTTATTTTCTCTGTGATTTTTTAGATTTTCACACTTAGGCCTTTGACTTATATCAGTTCCCGTTTGAGAAGAATATATGGGGTTGAAAGTGATAGTTTATACCTTAAAAGGTGTTGCGCGATCAAGTTAGAAGGTCTTTTTTCGGTTCCCTTCGAAACGTCCACTATAGTATAGTGTCGCCTTACGGGAGCGAAAGCGGCTGAACGCTTTCAATACCAGTTACCTAAAGCTAAAACTATCTTCAATCCGATTTATGACGTCATCTAGTGACGCTGATCGGGAACTGATATAAATCGAAGGTCTAAGTTGCAAAATTCCGAAAAATAGATTTGGACTTAAAAAAATTTTGTGTATTATTTTCTTTGAGAAATTTTAGATTTAGCACTTAGACGTTCGACCCGTTTATACTTAGACCTTTTCCGAACTTATACTTTAGACCTTCGCTTAGCACTTAACTTCGACTTGCCTTACCTTCGACTTAGCACTATAACCTTCCGACTTAGCACTTAAACTTCGACTTAGGACTTAGACCTTCGACTTAGCGACTTAGACCTTTGACTTAAGCATTAGACGCTTCGACTTAGCATTAGAACCTTCGACTTAGCATTAGACCTTCGATCTTATACTACGACCTTCGACTATACTTAGACTTCTGTCTGTTCGTTCGTTGTTTGTGAACTAATATAGTCGAATAGTCGTAAGGTGCCAATTCGCAAAAATAATTCGAGACTTAAAATTTTTGGGGAATTATTTTCTCTGTGATTTTTTTAGATTTTCACACTCGACCTTTGACTTATATCAGTGTCCCGTTGAGACGTCCACTAATAGTGGGGTTGAAAGGTGATCAGTTTATACCTTAAAAGGTGTTGCGCGATCAAGTTAGATCGTTTTTCGGTTCCCGAAACGTCACTATAGTATAGTGTCGCCTTAACGGGGAATCGAAAAGCGTCTGAAACGCTTCAAAACCAGTTACCTAAGCTAAAACTATCTTCAATCCGATTATGACGTCGTATAGTGACGCCTGATCGGGAACTGATATAAGTCGAAGGTCTAAGTGCAAATTCCGAAAAATAATTTGGACTTAAAAAATTTTGTGTATTATTTTCTTTGAGAAATTTTAGATTTTAGCACTTAGTCCTTCGACTTATACTTAGACCTTCGACTTATACTTAGACTTCGACTTAGCAAAGCTAAACGCTCGACTTAGCACTTAGACGCTTCGACTTAAGCAGCTTAAACTATCGACTTAACACTTAGACCTTCGACTTAGCACTTAGACCTTCGACTTAGCACTTAGACCTTCGACTTAGCACTTAGACCTTCGACTTATACTTAGACCTTCGACTTATACTTAGACCTTCTGTCTGTTCGTTCGTTTGTTTGTTGAACTAATATAAGTCGAAAGTCTAAGTGCAAATTCCGAAAAATAATTTCGACTTAAAATTTTTTGGGAAATTATTTTCTCTGTGATTTTTTAGATTTTCACACTTAGACCTTTGACTTATATCAGTTCCCGTTGAGACGTCACTATATGGGGATGAAGTGATAGTTTATACCTTAAAAGGTGTTGCGCGATCAAGTTAGATCGTTTTTCGGTTCCCTTCGAAACGTCACTATAGTATAGTGTCGCCTTACGGGAACCGCAAAAGCGGCTGAACGCTTTCAAATACCAGTTACCTAAGCTAAAACTATCTTCAATCCGATTATGACGTCATATAGTGACGCCTGATCGGGAACTGATATAAGTCGAAGGTCTAAGTGCAAATTCCGAAAAATAATTTGGACTTAAAAAATTTTGTGTATTATTTTCTTTGAGAAATTTTAGATTTTGACTTAGACTTCAGACTTTACAATTTAGACCTTCGACTCTATACTTAGACTTTCGACTTAGCACTTAGACCCTTCGACTTAGCACTTAAACCTTCGACTTAGAACTTAGACCATCGACCAAGCACTTAAACCGTTCGGACTTATACTTAGACCCTTCGACGTTTTTTGTCTTCTAATTTAGTATGTTAGCCTTTCTGACTGTTCGTTCGTTTGTTTGTTGAACTAATATAAGTCGAAAGTCTAAGTGCAAATTCCGAAAAATAATTTCGACTTAAAATTTTTTGGGAAATTATTTTCTCTGTGATTTTTTAGATTTTCACACTTAGACCCTTGACTTATATCAGTTCCCGTTGAGACGTCACTATATGGGGTTGAAAAGATAGTTTATAACTTAAAAGGTGTTGCGCGATCAAGTTAGATCGTTTTTCGGTTCCCTTCGAAACGTCACTATAGTATAGTGTCGCCTTACGGGAATCGCAAAAGTGGCTGAACGCTTTCAAATACCAGTTACCTAAGTTAAAACTATCTTCAATCTGATTATGACGTCATATAGTGACGCCTGATAGGGAACTGATATAGTCGAAGTCTAAGTGGCAAATTCCGAAAAATAATCATATATATTATTAAAAATAAAGAGCCCGTTTTCCGTCACGGGGTTCACACTATATTTTTCATCATCGCCAAAAGTGCCTTGCCGTGGCATCAGCCGCGGACTTCAGCGAGCGAGCCGGGCCTATGGCACGTGGCGTAGCACTGCTCAGGGGGCAAGCGCTTGCTCCGCCCGTTAGAAGGAGCAAGCATGGGCTTGTTTGTTTGGACTTAAAAATTCTTTGTGTATTATTTTCTATTGAGAAGATTTGAGATTTAGCCACTTAGACCTCGACTTAGCACTTAGACCTTCGACTTATACTTAGACCTTCGACTTATACTTAGACCTTCGACTTAGCACTTAGACCTTCGACTTAGCACTTAGACCTTCGACTTAGCACTTAAACCTTGCGACTTAGCATTAGACTTCGACTTTAGCACTTAAACGCTTCGACTTGCACTTAGACTTTCCGACTTTATACTTAGACCTGTCGACGTTATACTTAGAACATTCTGACTGTTTTCGTTTCGTTGTTTGTTGAACTAATTATAACATCATATGTTTATTAAGTATTTAAATAAATTATATAATATATAATTATATAAAATTATAAATATATTATAATAATATTAATAAAAATAAATTTAAAATTTAAATAATAAGCGTTAACTATTAAATAATTTTAAAAAATAGTACAAAAAAGTAATAAATAAATAACTGAATGAATTATATAAAGTAAAAATAAAATAAGTAATAAATAAAAATATAATATATAAATATAATAATAACAAAAAAAAAATTTAAAAAAAAAAATAAAAAAATTGTTAAAAGTCGAAATCTAAGTGCAAATTCGAAAAATAATTCGACTTTAAATTTTTTGGGAAATTATTTTCTCCGTGATTTTTTTAGATTTTCAAAACTCTCGACCTTTGAATTAATATGCAGTTCCCCGTTCTAAAGACGTCCACTATATGGGAGTTGAAGTGGATCAGTTTTATACCTCACAGCGACTAGCTCATGGCCGATACAATTTGATCGTTTTCGGTTCCCTTCGAAACGTCACTATAGTATAGTGTCGCCTTACGGAAATCGCAAAAGCGGCTGAACGCTTTCAAATATACAGTTACACTAAGCTAAACTATCTCAATCCGATTATGACGTCCATATGTTACGCCTGATGGAACTGATTATAAGTCGAAGGTCTACAGTGGCAAATTCCGGAAAAAATAATTTGGACTTAAAAAAATTTTGTGTATTATTTTCTCTTGAAGACAACGCCCAAGTTCTCTTCTTCGTCGAACCAGCAATAGGCGTGCGTGTAAAGGCATACTGTCGAAAAGTCGAAAATTTATCGGAATTTGCACTACTTAGACCTTCGACTTATATTAGTTCCCGATGAGGCGTCACTATATGACGTCATATTCGGTTTAACGATAGTTCAAGCTTAAGAAAATGTTATTTAAAAGAAAAAAAATTAGTTTTAATTTTAAAAACACACGATAAAAAAAATATTTAAAAAACTATCTTTTTATTTTTTTTAATGAACTAAATAATGATGATCTATAAATTAGGACTCACGCATTTTTATCGTTTATTAACAGCGAGAGATTTAGTAGTAAAGGCGTATCTTACTAATTAAAGGTATCATTAACGATATCACTTTAGCTGAAATGGGGCCAGTTTGTGGAGCGAAATGCAGATTCCGGTGTTCCCAAAATGTGCCTCCTAAAATCGCTAAAGGAGTTTGTGACGCGTACTGGAAACTAGCAAGCCCAGCTCGTCAACGAGAATTCATCGCGGCTCACACAAAACCCATTGTGCCGAAGGAAGATGTAGATGACGTCACGCGTTGCGGCCGCAAAAGAGGGTTTAAAAACGCATTTTACTTCGAGGTCGACAGCGAGCGTGTTCGCGTATGCAAACTTTTTTTCAAGAAAACTCTTCATATCACGGATAGGCCCATCAGGACTGCGATCGAAAGGAAAAACGATAGAGGGAGGGTCAACGCAGCCACAAATTCGCGAGAAAAACGTCCGAAGTCCATCGGTAGTCTTATCAAGGACGATATTCGAGAGCACATAAGGTCGATTCCAAAAATAGAAAATTGTCATATGGGCATAGCGGCGCCAGCCTACGCGTCGGGACGAATCTATATATATCGCAGCAAAACCATCAGAGATCTGCACCGTGATTACGTGAACGAAAACGGAGGGAGGAGAAGGAGTAGTGAATGTTCGGCGGATGGTGAGCCGCGGCGTACGTGCGGTAACTACAAAATGTACAACAGAATATTCAGGAATGAATTTAACATATCTTTCTTCGAACCTCGAATAAATCGGTGCGACGAGTGTTTAGCCTACAGCAAAGCCGATGGAGCTGAAAAAGAGGAGCTATTGGTAAAACATAACCAGCATCTTGAGGAAATAAAACTGTTGCTCGAGGAACAAATAGACGATAAGGCGAAGGCTTCCGTTTCCTCGAGTGGTACCGATCAAGTCGTGGCTTACTATAAACTTCAAGACCCGTTCGTCTGTCTGAGGAGCGGTAGCGGAAGCGCATCCCCTTCATCGAGCTACTACGCGCCAAAATTAAATATTTTTAATTTTACGATTTTTGAGCCGAAGGGAAATTCGACATCTTGCTATATTTGGGACGATGAAGAGGGAGCTAATGGGCCCGCCGAGGTTGCTTCTGGCATTTTGAGGTTCATCGAAAAGGTATCGCTAAGAACAGATAAAGGGAAAAATATCGATCTCGTTTTCTATTCCGATAAATTCGGCGGGTCAGAGGCCCTCGATGACATCATCGCGGCCTATATTTGCGCCTTCGAAAAGTTTAAAAACGTTACATCCATAACGCATAAATTCGCCATTAGGGGACACTTTGACAACGGGAAACGATTCTTGCGTATAAATTCGTGCTTCGATAAACTGAGAGAAGTGAATCTGAAATCCTGGTTAATTCGAGACCCAGAAGATTATATTTCCCGCGTCAAAGGAGCGATGAAAACCGAGGGTAGCTTCGCGATGCACGAAATGAATCAGCGCGACTTCTACGACTTTAAAGAAAGCGTCGGAGTTAATTTGAAGAATAATATCGAGAACGAAGTCTTACATCCCGAAGATTTAGCGGTATTTAGAATCGAAAAGGAGAGACCACGAGTATTGTTGTACAAAGAGACTTTCAGGAAGAAAGATAATCGTTTTAAAAAGGTTTCTCTCGGATACAGCCTCAAGCCGGTGTTACAAACGCCTCCATCTGAAGTGGAAATAGAAGGAACGTTAGACTCCACCGAAGAAATGGCAATCGTCACTGGACGGCGAAGCATGGAACCGCTCTGCGATAAAAAATTGTCGCCTTGGGTGCCAGAACGTCATAGACGGTTACGCTAGGCGAAAAATATTCGAAAAGTTTTCTGGCATCGAAAGCTCGGAAGATAAACAAAGATTCCTTGCCAAACGTATATTGAAATATCGTCCAAAAATCGATCTAAGCGACGCTGGGATAGAAGATATAAAATTAATAATGGGTTTTTCTTTTATAACGGCGACTGTCTGGTTCGCGTGTGCAAGGCATTTTTCAAAAAAACGCTTAGAATCCAAGACAAAAATATTAGATCCGTGGTGCGCCGGAAAATTTCGGATCGAAGAAAGAAACCCGATCCTCCCTGCAACGCAAAATGCCGTTACGGATGCGCGAGCGAGATAACCCCGAAAGTTAGGTTTAAATTATTTAAAAAGTTTTTAAATTTCGGTGACGAAACGAATCAACGAAGTTTTCTAGCGAAACTCATCAAGGGAATTGCGTCGAAATATCGTAAGCCGGCGAAAGGTAGCGTAAGGGGCTTAAATAACGCGTTTTATTTATGCATCGGAAGTGAAAAACGCAGGGTCTGTAGAGATTTTTTCAAAAACGTTTTTAATACTGAGGATAAAACGATCAACGCTGTCATCAGGAAGAAAGATTCAAAAGGCGATTACGATTCTACAGATCGAAGAAGGAAACTGGTGAAAGATATCATTGTTGACGCTATTGAAGAGAAAGAAAATGTTTGAAAATCTACGAGCCCATCCCCGAGTGTTGAATAAATTTGATACGTTTTTTAACCAATATCAATATACAATTAATCTCAATTAAGATAAAAAAATTTTTTAATTTTTTTATATTAAAACAACGACCGTTTGTAAAAAAAGTCCCTTATTTTTGTTTATAGGCGGGAATAATTAAATAAAGAAAATAAAATCGTTGGTGGTATTATTCCTTTCCAATTAAAAATGATCTAAATTGTTTAATGAAGATGCGAATAATCTATACCCGATATTTACTTTAATACAAATGGGAAAAACTAAAAGACTTTTTGAAAATTTACGAACGGCCTCCGAAACTTATACAGCAAAGTTACCAACTCGATCCAATGCGATGCGGTCCTAGACGCAATAATAATAATAATAATGGGTTTTTCCTTTATAAAGGTGAAGACTGTCGGGTTAGAGTATGCGCGATTCATACATTATTCAAAAAGTCATCACGCGCGAAGAGTAGTGGCGAAAATCGCAGCGGGAGCAGGAGCCGCAGCAGAAGCAGCAGAAGCAGCAGAAGCAGCAGAGGCGAACGTCACAGGGATAGAAGATCACCCTGCGTGATCACTCTTGTGATCGGAAACCGGCCAGAGTATCATCGCGAAAAAAGTAATAATGGATATTGGAGAACTGAATTTATAGAAAAATCAACCGACGCTAGCTCTCGGTGGAGGGAGGTTGGCGATGACGGCTGCGTCAGAGGATCCGACCGAAACCTCGACGAATATTCGGGTTATAGCACGTCGAAGAGTGACGTGGCTAAATCGATCTTACACCAAGATTCCCGTCAAAGAAGTTCGCCTTATGGCGGAGCAAAGTTAAACGAAGTAGCGGACACGCGTCTAAGAAAATCACACGAGGCTATTTCAAAACTGTAAAAAGAATAGATAATTTTATTTATTTGTATATATATATATATATATATATATATATATATATATATATATATATATATATATATATATATATATATATATATATATATATATATTTGAATAATTTACGAATTTATATTTATTTTATCTTTAATTTCGATTCGACGTTTATATAATAAATTTCCAGATACTCGATTTGCATTTTATTAAACTATTTCCTTTTTTAACCAACCCTGTTCCCGTTTTTGGTTGTTGATATACCAGTTTTGGCATTATTTTATATCTATTGGAAAACTGAAATAATAAACAATTTGTTTAAAACAACTTTATTAATCGGTTTTTACGCGCCTTCAAAAAAAAAATAAATGTTTTAGTGAAATGCAGACCTCAACAGAAGAAATACACCTTGCTTGATGATGTTAAAATAAAAAAAAAAATTTGAGTACGCCTCGTCCGTCGTAGAACGTCAAATTAATCCTTAAAATGAAAGCTTTTTCTGAGCGCGATCCCCGCGAGTTGAACCATCGATACTCTTTCGGGTTTTCTGGATTTTCTTCCACTTTCCATATCCGTGGCGTCCTCGGTAATTTTAGGGAACAAATATTCTTTTCACGACGATAAATTATATTTAACACGGAAAAGAAAATTCTTTTACATCTTAGCTTTTAATATTGTCCGTTTTTCTTTCCACGATTTCAAAAACTGATTGCGAAAATTACATAAGAAAAATTAATAAACTTTTTTCATGTTCAATTTTAACGATGGTATATGTTTTGGGTAAATAAAAAAAATATATAGAGTGATAAGTTTATTTTAATCATCTCGACTGCTTAAATTACGTAAAAATAATAGACGACACGACGATGAGTAATATTCATAGAAACACGTCGCTGTATCTTTATTATTGAAAGAGCACAAACCCTAGGACTGATATAAGTCGACAGCCTAAATATAAAAATTTAAAAATGTAAAAAAAAAATCAGAATTGTTTTACTGAAATTTTTTTTTCAGATTTTCGACTTAGACCTTCGTCTTATATTAGTTCCCGATTAACCGTCACTATATGAGCTATTGATAGGCCAGACGATAGTTTAATCGTTAAAAAATTAACTTTAAATACAATTACTCATTTTTGCGATTCCCTTTGAAACGAAACTTTAATATAGTAACGTTTCAAAGGGATCGCAAAATGACTTAACATGATCAAACATCACTTTTTTGCTCATAAACTATCGTTGGGCTTATTAAATATTGATTCAGAGACGTTTCTTCGAGAACTACTATAAAGCGAAGGTCTTAGTACAAAAATTTGAAAATCTAAAAAAAGAAAATTAAAAGTTTTTTCAATCATATTAAAAAAACTATCACATAAAATGCACAAAGAATTTGATATTCAATTTGATTTAAATTGTTTTAGTAACGCTATTAATTTGTCTGAATTCATTTTTCTAAATGGATTTTTGCTAGGAATTTTTTGACGAAATGTGGTTATATCAAATTTTGTTCTATTCTTCTTCAAAACTTTCTTATGGTGTAAAAATATTCTTCTCAAAACCTCGGTATTATCTATACCACAGTGCAAAAATTCTTGATAATCGTTAACAGATAGGTCATTTTCATCTGCTGTTTGATCTTCATTTTCGTCAAAGGCTTCTTCGTCAATTTCTGGTTGTACGTGAACTGGTCCTTCTTCTTCTTCTTCTTCTTCTATTTCTCTTTGTTTGACATTATCGTTTATATTCTTTTTAAGCTTCTGTTCTGCTTCTTCTTCTACGTCTAATGAAATTTGTTGGAGGCCTTCTTCTTCTACTTCTTCTTCTTCTTGTTCTTCGCTTTCTTGTTCTCGCTTTCCCAGGAGTTCAACCATTATTTCCATATCTTTATCGAGTTTTTTTGCTATTTTGTGAACCTTTCCCATATGTCTTCTTGTATTTTCTAAAACGCCCAAGCGCGTGTAAATAGTGTATGTGGATAGGGTTCTTCTCGATCTCATCTCCGATCGTCCTGGGCGGAACTTGCCTACCTGTTTTGAATCCGTCTGTTTATGGTAATTGTTATAATCTTTTTTTTGAATCTTAATGATTGTTCGGAGTTTATTTGCTCTTTCCTTGAAATCACTTATAAGTTGACTTAGTATTCCCTCCATCTCTTCTTCTACCTCTGCTAGTTTTAGTTCAAGCTCCTCTTCTCCAAAATAGTGTTTATCATGAGGAGGTGGGAGGATGTTCTTTAGATTTGCAATAGCTGAGGAATCTCCTTTTTTCCTGGCAAAGCAACGTTTCTCTCTATTCGTCAGGGCAGCTAATTTGTTTTTATCACACCGATATACGTGAGAACCTATAGAATCCAAGCCGGTGCATTTAGGTAGAATTTCCTGATATGATATTGATGATGACGATTCATCAATGCCTGCTGATGCTGATGCAGATGCTGATGCTGTTGGTCGTGGCGGTCGTGGTGATTTTTCTTCGTCCGCTGCCAGCTCGGTAATTGACGGCTGATACTCCGAGCAAGAATCATAGATAGCTAATAAAAGAAATAAACAACGGAACTTAAATTTTTTTTTACAAACGTACATCCAAATTAAGTAAATGAAGTAAATTAAATCATTAAAAATATTAAACGCGTATTAATTTAGTGAAATTAGGTTAAAATAGAACAAAAAACTTATATTAAAGTTTTAGTACTTACGATCATTAAATCTGATACTTGAATTTTTCCTTGCTCTCTCAAATATTTCCTCTTCGCTATCAGAAATATGATAATCTATTTCTTCCAATCTTCTGCGCCTAGCACCTGGATTAAAGATGAAGGAATATAACATTTAGATTATTATAAGATTAAAAAAGAAGATTAAAAAAACAAAAATAAAATATATTTTCCTACGTTGTTCAGGAGTTTTACGAACTTCCGCTGCTGCTATCAAGGCCGACTTCACTTTTTCAGTTAAATAAGCAGAATTAGCCAAAAGGCCCTCCTCTCTGGGAATTTGCACAGCGCCTAAAATA
The DNA here is from genome assembly GCA_015478945.1 of Trachelipus rathkii. Taxonomy (NCBI): domain Eukaryota; kingdom Metazoa; phylum Arthropoda; class Malacostraca; order Isopoda; family Trachelipodidae; genus Trachelipus; species Trachelipus rathkii. The sequence continues at coordinate 41,789 of JABUQX010005062.1, forward strand.
AAAACAACAATATTGATAGTATATAGTTAGATAGATAACAGTATATATAGATATAGATATAGATATAGATAATAGTTTATTTCTTACTTTGCATCAGTAGTGCTGGATCTGAATATTCTAAAGCGATATCCCTTAAAATTTCAGCATCTCTTGGTGGAGTTGGTGATCGTCGTGGTGATGGGGTTCTCATACCTGTTTGAATATAAATTTATTAAGTATCGGAAGGATGTTAGATGAATATTTAATTCTTCTTACTTACCAGAGTCAGAAGAATGAAAAGTTTTTTCACGGTATCTTCCTACATTCGCCTTATTCGCAGCTGACGTCAATGCATCGGGGGTATAGGAGAGGTAGCTGAAACTTCTTTTTTCCCTCATCTGTTTTCGGGAAGGGACCATGAATGAGGAATAACACTGGAAAACTGGTGATGGTGTTTCGTCAGCGTATGCCTTGCCGCTGCTGCTTCTGATGCTTTTATCACGTTTTCTTTTCTGGCTGCCCTTAACTGTTAGAACAAAATTTGTTAAATATTAAAATAATAAGGATTGTATAATGTAATAATTAAAAATTGAATAAAATATTAAAACTTTAACGAAAGATGAATATCCTCCTATTACTTACTAGATCCAGAATGTCTTTTGTCTTGTTTTTTTTCTTGTGGTGGTGATGCGGCTCCTGATGCTGTTTTTTCAGCTTCTTCAAAATCTTTTGAAGAAAGCATTCTCGAATCCAGTACTGTCAGCCTTTCACAGATAAGACTTTTCCTTGCGAGGGTGATTTACACAAGAATCTCGGCAGAGCGACTTCACTCTCACAGCATTACCATATACTCGCAACTGTGTCTTTATAACGAGTCTCTAGACACCACTGCCTCATCGTGTGCGATGCGACGCGGTTTATATATATATGATAGGTTTTTAAAGAAGCAAATATAAATATATTTTTTTTTATCAATTCTATTTATGTTTTAATTTTAGTTTCTTTTTATTATATAAATCTGGTTAGTCATATAAACCCCCCTTATTTAAAAAACGGGATTTTGTGGACTAAAATAGAGAAAAGCGAATATCTTAAATGACACATCAAGATCGAATGTTGTTTTTCGACGAGCCATTCAACCTCTGTGACTTTATCGGGGTGACAAGACTTCAAATACCATTTTCTTAAGCTCGAACTATCGTTAACTGATTATGACGTCATATAGTGACGCCGCTTAGGGAACTGGTATAAGTCGAAGGTCTAAGTGCAAATTCTGAAAAATAATTTCGACTTTAAATTTTTTTCTGAATAATTTTCTTTGAGATTTTTTATTTTTCACCACTTAGACCTTCGACTTATTCTTAGACCTTCGACTTATATCAGTTCCCCTCGAACCGTCACTATATCGGGTTGAAGCGATAGTTTATACCTAAAAAGGTGTCACGCGATCACTTTAGGTCGTTTTGAGTTCCCTTCGAAACGTCTCTATAATATAGTGTCGCCTTACGGAAATCGAAAAAGCGGCTGAACACGTTCAAATGCTATTTTCTTAAGGTCGAACTATCGTCAAACCGATTATGACGTCATATAGTGACGCCGGGTAGGGAGCTTGTGTAAGTCGAAGGTCTAAGTGCAAATTCCGAAAAATAATTTGGACTTAAAAAATTTTGTGTATTATTTTCTTTGAGAAATTTTAGATTTTAGCACTTAGACCTTCGACTTATACTTAGACCTTCGACTTAGCACTTAGACCTTCGACTTATACTCAGACCTTCGACTTAGCACTTAGACCTTCGACTTATACTTAGACCTTCGACTTAGCACTTAGACCTTCGACTTATACTTAAACCTTCGACTTAGCACTTAGACCTTCGACTTATACTTAGATCTTTGACTTAGCACTTAGACCTTCGACTTATACTTAGACCTTCGACTTAGCACTTAGACCTTCGACTTATACTTAGACCTTCGACTTAGCACTTAGACCTTCGACTTATACTTAGACCTTCGACTTATATCAGTTCCCTTCCAAACGTCACTATATCGGGTTGAAGCGATAGTTTATACCTAAAAGGTGTCGCGCGATCACGTTAGGTCGTTTTTGGGTTCCCTTCGAAACGTCACTTTAATATAGTGTCGCCTTACGGGAATCGCAAAAGCGGCTGAACGCTTTCAAATACTATTTTCTTAAGCTCGAACTATCGTTAAAGCGATTATGACGTCATATAGTGACGCCGCTTAGGGAACTGGTAAAAGTCGAAGGTCTAAGTGCAAATTCGGAAAAATAATTTCGACTCGTTAAAAAGCTCTCGAGACTTTTCAAAATTTTTTGAAGGCGACGAAAGTTCGAACCTCGATGTTACAACAAATAAAGGATCGGGACAAATGAAACGTCACTAAAGTTAGGACACCTCGTCTAAAATACGTTTGAACGAACTTAGAAACGAAAAATGTACTCTAATATATCTTCGTCGGGACAAAACGAAAGGTCTCTAAATAAATTTTAAACCTTGAAGCAAATATCTTGCGTTTTTTTCTTCTTTTTTGTTTGTTTGTTTTTTATATATAAATTTAACACTTTTGCTTTATCTTTACTCTTTCGCGCCTCGAAAAGTCGACTGGATTTATTGGCGATTCGTTTAGTCCCGACGAAGATATATTAGAATTTATTTAATTTTTTTTAATTTAGTCACCCTTAAATTCAGTTTTCTATGAGAAATAATTTTTTAGAGGTAACTAAACTAAATGATTTTAAAAAAAAAATTAAATAAATAATAGTCTATTAGATATTTTACTCTTTTCATGTTTATTCGTTTGTTTGTTTTTTATATATAAATTTAACATTTTCGCTTTATCGTTATTCATTCGCGCCTCGAAAAGTCGACTGGGTTTAGTGACGCCTCGTTCTGTCCAGACGAAGATTCGTCGTTGATCTTATTCCAAGAAGGGGGATGAATCTAACCTGTCGGGTGAAATGCAGACTCGAGTGCCCCAAACGCGTACTCCCTAAATTCGTTGAAGAGGCTCGCAATAAGTATTGGAATTACGAGAACGTCGCACTCAAGCGAAAATTCATCGCCTCTCTCATTGAGCCTGTTCGACCGAATAACAGAGATTTCGACGCTCCAGAACTACGATATCGTAAAAGACTCATTAAAAACGCATTTTACATCGCATGCGATAGCGAGCGAGTTCGCGTGTGTAAAGACTTTTTCAAGAAAACTCTCAGAATTACCGATAGACCCATCAGAACGGTGATTCAAAGGAAAGAAGACAATGGCGAGTTTAACGGGGAAGATTTTCGAGGAAAATGTAATAATCACCATAGGTTAGATAGCCGTATCTTGGATGACATTCTAGAACATATTGAGTCTATCCCAAAATTAGAGGATCTTCGCGCGGAGATATCAACTCCCGCCAAAGTATCAGAGGCGGGGCCATATATACGTAAAGGCAAAACCGTAAAAGATTTGCATCGACACTATGTGCAGGAATACCGCGAAAAGAAATCATCGGATGGCGGGGAACGTCTCCTCGGTAGCTACAAAATGTACCTTAAAATATTCAAGAGAAGAACGTCATTGAACTGTTCGACGAAGTCTCTCAAAAACGAAAAGATAAATTCAACGAGAAAAGGTAAAAAAGTCCATTACACTAATGACAAGAGTAACCCCGATGGAAGCAGCAGCAGCAGCAGCAGCGAGGAACACACGAGCGTTGAGAACAACAAAAATAAAAAGAGTAAGAAAAAAATTAAAACTACAAATAAAAAAGAAGGGAAATCCAAAAAGAGGCGTGTTGTGGAATCATCGACCAATGAACAAAATGTTAAAAACAAATTTGATTTCAGCAAAGACAAAAAGAGTGGTGGAACTCCATCATCGAATTTTCCTTCGTCACGTACACTATCGGTTGAAAGGCAATCGTCTGGAAGTCTCGCTAATGAATACAGCGAGCATAAAGACAATATATCATCACCTTCGTCTTTAAAAATCCCTCGCTTGGTCGAAAGATCTTCCGAGAACTCCCCCAATCATATTTTTTACAAGAATATTAACAACGCAAGCAGCAGCAGCAGCAGCAGCAGCAGCAGCAGCAGCAGCAGCAGCAGCAGCAGAGGAGCTTCACCATACGGGATTTCAACATTATTCAAAAAGCCTTCATCTGCGAAGAGTATTTGTGAAAATTGCAGTAGCGATCCTTACCGAGATATAAAATCGCCGTGTGCGATCTTCTATCTGGGTAAGGATAGCTGCTTCTGCAGCTACTGAAGCGATAGTGATGAGTCAACGGTAACTTGTTCTTCATTAAAATATATCAAGGTGTGGGATTTGCAGGTGCCAACGAGTCGCCATGCATCGATAGTTATATTTACGAATAAAAAAAGTATATAACAAAAATAATTTATTACGAACACTTATTATTTAAATTATTAATTTTTTTTATTGTGGCTCAGATATAAGAAATTAAAAAGCTTCATATATAAATTTTATTACTATTATTAATATATTAAGATGAATAAATAACATTAATCACACACTAATTTAATACGCTCGTATTATATTACCAATATTATTTTTTTAAGTAGAAGAGAACCCCTTTTCCTCTCACTACTGCACCACGCGAAAAATGTCTGCCTTTAAATCACTCCCGGCGCTTCTCTTCTAGAAGTGCTATGCACCAATACAGACTGACCAACTAGGAAATCAGGAGGTTGGGGGGGAGTTGTTGTCTAAAGATCATCAATAGCGATCGGGCTATAGGTTAAAGCGTTTCAGCACTCTATCGGTGATGTCCTTTTTCGTTTCCTTAAGAAGTTGAATAGCTAGTTGTCGCCTAGCGCATCTGTACCGATAGAGATTGTTGGGGAACGTCCAACCTGGTATGGGACATTTTAGGCTCAATAAGCTTTCGACTGTGTCGCAGAACATCCTCCTGTAACTGAAAATATCATCGACGGTTTCTTTCGATAAACCGTATTCTTCTCGTGCCATTTTCTCGAGGTCCTCTAATGTGAAATCGCCGACGTTTTCCTTATCTCTGCAAGTTCTCAACAAGCGGCCGTTGAAATGCGAGGTAACTTCGAGATTCTCCAAATGTTCATCGCAGAAACTCTTCAGCTCGTCTTTCGTTACAGCGTCCTTCCAACGATGATGATTGTTGAGGTAGTCCGCAGTGATCGTTTCGACAACGGGCTTTGATTTAGTTTTTAGTGTTTCCAAAAAGGCGTCCGTAGAGAGAGCCTGGTCGTCGATTGGCGTGAAGATGTGTATTAAAATATCCCCGTAGCTGTTCTTATAGTTCAACTTACAGAAGAACCGAAAAATCATTTCACGTTGTAATATTACGAAAATTCGAGCTCTCATATTCTCTGAAAACTGGTCGAGGTCATAATCAAGGAAAAATAGCGGTTTGTTTAAATTTTCTGAAAAACGCCTCTTGATTTTAAACGCATCGTATTTGCTGTAGTAGCTGCCACTCACCGCCAACTGGGGATCTGTCAATAGGAGATTTTTGTAGCTCTTGAAGATTTCCCAATCCATGTAAATGGAGGCTGTCGCCCGTATGCATTTCAATATGTACAGAGAAAAATCGAGCCGTGGTCTCTTGAGAATTTTGAACTTAATATATAGGAATATCAACGCCGCTAAGTGAGCGACTTTATCGAAGAGGTGAGGGTTTCTGAATATGCAAAAGCAAAACAGGTCGCCGAAAACGTCTGTCTGCAGGATGCGTTTTATGACGCCCACTAATTCCGGCGTGAATAGTGGAATAACGGCGTTAAATTTCGTTTGCGCGTCCAATTCCGAAAGCGTCGGGTTTCCCTTCCCGCCTTCTCCGAACACCATTTTATCCGCCTGAGTACTCAACACCGTTTGGCTCACTCTCCAGAAGAGATTTCTCCGGTCTTCCAATGTCGCGATTAGCTTCCAAGGATTCGATTGCGAGGTTTTGTTTATTTCGGCTAATATCGGATATCCAGTGACGGGAAAAAAGGTAAGGAAGGCGAATTTATCCCTACTTAAAAGTTCCCATAAGTATTCACTCATGAGGTTTTCTATCAAGGAATCATGCGTCACTAGGCACGAGTTTTTATCCAATTCTTCTTTCAGTAGGAAATTTTCTATTTCAGCTCTTTCGGATTGTACGACTTCCAAGACCCGTTTTACTTCGTCCGCGGTGAAATCATCTTGGCATCTTCTGATTTCGTCGTTTCTGTAGTTATAGGGTACGGTTTCCATGCGTTGCGATAGCCTTTTCAATTCTTTCTCGGTTGTCCACGCATCCAAATGATTAACCGAGGAAGGTAACAAGAATTTGGCCATCTTTATTTGCGTTGGAATTTCGATTATCGGTAATTCCCCGACTAACTCCGGTAGGGATTCTACAAACTCTTTGAGGAAAAAGGCTTGTCTCTTTAGGTCGTATCGAGCTAAGTCGAACTCCATCTGAGGTTTTTTCAAATCGATGTTCTCCGAGCAAAGAACTTTAAATCCTTCTTTCATTAGTGTCTTCATCACTTGAACGCAATGTTTTATTTTGCGTTTCTCTTTGTCTAGGGCCACTGGGTCACCCTTAATTTTTTCTAGATTGATTTCCGAGTGTAATTTCCATCGTAAACACATTTTTTTCAGCACGTCGATGCTTATAGTATTTTTAACGACGTATTTAAGGTCTAAATCGTAACGAATTCCGGATATGGTGAGCGTCATTTCCAGAAAACATTCGATCAATAATGGACTGGCTTCGTAAAAGATGTATTCCTCGGTCGTTGTAATCATTTCGCGAGATTCGTCCATAATAAAGTTTTTGCTTCGATGATCGTACAACGGAGGGCGGAGAAACACCTTCGGAGTCGCGATGATGTACTTATTGTAATCAGTGCCATCTAAAACGATCTCTTTGAAGCGACACGTTGCCTTGTCGAAAAATTTGGGATTTTCCAATTTCAAAATAGAATATTGTTTTCCATCTACGCTGACGTTGTAAACGTTTATCTTCAAAATGTGCATTTCGATCACCACACGTGAAATGTCTCTTCAAGAAGCCAAAATGGGCGTAAAGCGTTTTAAATATCTCAGGTCGCTCATCACTGAAAACGCGCAAAATGGATCACAGATGATCTCCGCCCGCTTCTGCAATTACCATGATATCCGAATCGTGGAGAAGTTCCTTATATACTTTTTTTTCGCCTACTAAGGGCAACACGTCACACTGCTGAGTCAGGGATTCCGCGATAAATAAACAATTATTGTATATTTATTGTTTTATTTGATTAATCAAAAAAATATAAATAATTTTTCTATAAAAAAATTGTGCTTTGCGAATTCCTAAAATATTTATTAGTCATCATTTAATGCAATATATATATATATATATATATATATATATATATATATATATATATATATATATATATATATATATAATATATATATATATATATATATATATATATATATATATATATATATATATATATATATATATATATATATATATATATATATATATATATATATATATATATATATATATATATATATATATATATATATATATATATATATATATATATATATATATATATATATTAAAAACACTTTATAAAAAAAAAAATATTAAAAAATTGCGGATTATGCGCAACCGCTAAAATATTTAGATGATTTTTATACTGAAAGTAGTCCGCCTACAATGAACGCATCGAAAAATATATTTTTTTCTATTTTACGATTTTCTCTCTTACATCGGTTATGCTTTCTGCTTCAATTGTCGATGATGGTCTTAGCGGCATTTATCAACTGCTCTATTTTGGAAGACGTTGGTGAATTACCTTCTCGATTGGCTTTATAGAGGAGGGGACTTCTTTTATCAACCACTTTTTCTTCTCCGGAATCACTTTTGTTTGAGCTCCTACTATCGCTTTCATTTCCTGATATACTTTCGTTCACGATATGCTTTACTGCGGAATAGATTTTTTGATTATCTTCGTCTTCGGACTCGCTTTCGCTAGGCCTGTTGCTGTTACTGCTACTGTCGCTGTCGCTGTCGCTTTCGCTATTGCTACTGCCACTGCCGCTGCCGCTGACACTACTACTATTACCACTGCTACTACCGTTGTTACTACTACTATTGGCGTCAGCCTCGTTATCGCTCGGATTTTCCTCCTCCTCTTCAGTCGACATGGTTTCCAAATTTATTTTTTTCATTGCCTTTCCTAATTCTCTTTCAGGACGACCATAATTATAATTTTGATCGTATTTATTTCTGCTTTCGGCTGAAATATTTGTTTCGTTTTTACTGGAAATTGCTAAGGTGTTCGCCAGAATGGAATATAGGTCGGATTTTGAAATTGTTTCCAAAGGTTCCGCAATATTATACATTCGCTCCCGCTCTTTTTCAAGCTGCTGCTCGTGCTCTTGCTGTTGTTGCTGCTGCTGTTGCTGCTGGTGATGGTGTTGGTACTGCTGGTGCTGGTGGTGGTGGTGCTGCTGCTGCTGCTGCTGCTGCTGCTGCTGCTGCTGCTGCTGTAGCTGCGGCTGCTGCTGCTGCTGCTGCTGCTGGTTCTGGTGCTGCGGGTGGTGCTGCTGCTGCTGCTGCTGCTGCTGCTGCTGCTGCTGCTGCTGCTGCTGCTGCTGCTGCTGCTGCTGCTGCTGAACTAGCTCGGATGTAACAACCTTTTGCAGCCCCTGCTCTTGAAACTGTTCGGCGTCATGAACCTTTTCTGGATTCTGCTGTCGTATTTGGATTTTGTCAGCCTTGTCCCGCTCCCGCTCCAGAGATATGGGCTCGGCAACATTTCCTCTTTCCACCTCCTTCCGTCTTTGGGGATTCTCATCATCATCATTTTCTCGCTCCTGACCGGGCTTTTTCGGATCGTCAGCCTTCTTTTTTTCTCGAAAAGGTGCAACGTTGTTAAAAAAAGGTAAACCGCTCGGACGATCGCCATTTTCATTTCCAACTCTACCTTCTCTTCCCTGGCTGGCCCACTTATGTAAACTAAGCAAACTGTTTACAGTGTCTTGAACACATTTATCTTGGCGAACTTTTTCTTCCCTAGCCCAATTTTGGTTAGAGAAATCACTCTCTTCACCGGTGGTTGGATTGCTTTTACTTTCGACCATTTCGACTGTAGCGTGAGGAGTGCTGTTGCTGCTGCTAGTAGTGACATCGCGAAGACTTTGCGAATTACTTTCCTCGTTAGTTTTTTCATATACCTTCTCTTTCTCTTTTATGTTTAAAATTTTATTTGAGGAATTACCCTCTTTTTCGTCCTCGCTTAAATTTAAGTCGATCGAGCATACGTCCGTAAGCGGTATCTCCTTCCTCCGTTTCAAAGTGTCTCGTTTATTTTGGTTATTTGATAATTTTGAAGTGTCGTTGTTTGCAGATTCGATCAGGGAAAACCGGCAATATTTGATTGACTTATTTTTGCGGTGCTTCTGCTGCTGCTTTTCTCGCAGGGCGTTGTCATACTTTCGTTTTCTTTCGGAGGTAAGGGAGGCGCCCTTCGACCCCAGAATGCTTTCCGAAATTTTTATCAACTTCGAATGTTTTGCTTTAGAGGGGGGGCTCGAACTCGATTTTTTACGTTTATGATGTTCCTCATGATCCTCTTTCGGATCCGGTTGGTTTGCCCGCGGTCGATGCTCCTCTCGCTCTCGCTGTTTCTCGATTTTTAACAGCTGCTCCTCTTGTTCTCTCTTTCTCTTGTTCCCTTTACCATCGTCCTCGCTGCTTTTTTTTCTTTTATTGTTTTTGTTTTTAGTAGTAATAATTTTACAATCTAATTTTTTACCTTTTGAGCAAATGAAATCTAGGTTTTTTAAAATGCCTTTCATAGACTTATCAATTTTTTCGAAAGTGTCGTCCGTGCATTTTATAGTATCGTACATATGGGGCATGTAAGTTTCTTTTAAACATTTCTCTAGTTTTAGGTTAGCGAAGGTATACTTTATTTTTGGAATTTTTATTCGGTATCTACTGAAATTGAAAAGAGATTTTTGGGTACTGATGTTTTTATCATCTTTAAAAATGAAGTGTAAATCGATCTCGTTCTTTTTGTAATCGAAACTAACTCCCTTTGAAAAAGAAATAATGTACCTTAATACGTCGTTGTAGTTTGTGGTCGATGATTTGTTAATCGATAATGAAAAGGTCGCTGGGTTCCACGAGGCTTCATCCGATCCCTCATCGTAATAAATATCATCATCGCCATCGCCATCGTCATCCGTCGAGCGTAAATTCCTCTTTAAAATTTTGTGAGGTTTTAAACTGGTATGCAGATAAAACGCATCCATGCCCACTATGTGGGCGTTGCAGAGACGATCGGTGGACGTGAAATGAAAATATACTTTGTTCATTTTCATCATTTCGTGAATCGGGGAAATGTCGAAGGAGCTGTACCATAACCGAAACGGGTCTAAAAAATCGAATATTTCACCCCCCTCCGTGAATTTGTGAACGAGTCGATTTTCATCGAAAACCAAATGTTTTTCGATGTATTTCTGCGTTTCCTCTGAGTAAGTGATCATTTCGCCGCATTTTGCAGTAAGCCGAACAGAATATTCGTTTACGGGTGAAAATAACTCGTATCGGCATATAAATTGGTCCAGTTCATTTCTGAGAATTTCTTTTTCGAATAACATTTCTTTGACATTTTCCGATTCCTTCGAGCTACATTCGGGTTCTAAGAGGGGTGGGTGGAGGCGGATGTTCGATTCCAGTAAGTCGTCGATCGAAAAGGTTAAACTGAAGTGACCGTTGACCATTCTTTTAAGTTTTTTAACCTTAGATCCATTTTTGCGGGATTCGTCGGGTTCTCTTCGATTTATCAGCGAAAACAAGTATTCCCGGACGCCCTCCTGATGCTTGAAAACTCCCGTTTGTCTGATTTCTGATTTTTTAATGTCTTCAAATATCAAATCGCAATTTTCTTTAGTAAAAATAGTCGGCAAACCTAGATTAATTTTTTCGTTGAAAAATGATCCGTCGAACAAATCTTTTGATGGGTGATCATCGTCTGTGACGAGGCCTTCGTCGTTTATTTCTTCATTCTTCGGTTCCAATTCATACGCGGTCGCTGATAATATTATCGAAGAGCTGAAAATATTTTCGGTTATTTTTAATTTCGTGGCCCCTATTTTAATATCGTTGGTGGCGGTGGCGGTGGCGGTGGCGGTGGCGGTGGCGGTGGCGGTGGCGGTGGATCGGGTGATGTGTTGATTATCATCATCATTCCCCAATCCTCTAGAACTGATTCGCGAAGAATGTAGATCGATCCGATGAAACGTCAATTTCAGCGAAGAGTCCTTCGGTTTTTGCGCGTCCTTATCGTGCATGCGTGTTAAAAGTTCGCTCACGCCACGCTCCATAAAAGAGCAGTTTTTCTTAATTTCCAGCGAAAGCATTTTCCTTTCATTTTGAAAATATTTTAAATTATACACTTTCTCGCTAATCAAGTCGAATATCTTATACTCTTCATTATATATTTTGTGATCCCTCGTTTCATTTCTGGCGTGATTTGGGTATTTGATTTTTGTTAATGCCCCATAAATATAACTTTTAAAATAAGGTTTTTCGTATTTAGTTCTTTCTTCCGTCACCGCGAAAAGGCTTTCTAGACACGCGTAAATCGCGATGTTGGGTGAGTGAGAGTAACTGAAGATGACCGGACATTTTTCCTCCTCGTTCAGCGAAAACCTATATTTTTTGGTAAAAAAGTCTCTCATGCAAAAAATATCATCGTATACGGGATCGATGTAAACCAGAGAGTCTTCGTGAAGGGGTATGGTCACACCTCTTTCAGTCATTAGTTTATGAGCTTTTTCTTTTGCGTCCAATAAATATTGCAGGTCCGTGCCATCAAATGTAGTGAGAGTTTTTTCGTACTGTTCAACAATTTGTTTTGTGACGTCAAAATCGTTCGCAATAGCCTTCTCATATCTCTGTTTCTTGGTTTCTGACGACGTCGAGGGGGAGTCTTTGGTTTCCATGGCGGGCGATTGACTGAATGAGAAATCAGTTTCGAATAGCTTCTTTTTAACGGTAATAACAAGGAATCTTCCGAGCCCGTGGAGTCGGTTTAATCCCACTCAGTAAGCTGTAAAAAAGCAAAAAAAAAAATAAAGAATTGTTAATAGTATATATTATTTTAATTTTTTATGCATTAAATTTATATAAAATAAAAAGATAATAAAGCCACGTTTTCGGCGTCAAACTGAACCCGAGCCACGGGAAAATTCTCGACGACATCACCAGACTACGAAATTTAGAGGACTTCCCCGAACCGAACATAAAAATACATAGCTCAAAATGCGACAATTTTTTAAAAAAAATCGCCACCCCGGAAGAGATAAAAATGAACGACAAAATCAAGCGGTCCCCGGCGTACCCGCCAAGGAGCGGCGACGACCTTCGACTCCAAAAATTCGTAGAAGAAAGCAAAACGTTGCGATTATTGGATAAAGCCTTCGTGAACGCCATGAAAGGCGTCAAGATCGGGCAAGGGGTACTCTCACTGCAGCACCAACGACGTGAGAGCGTACGGCAAATGCGGGGGGTGGGGGTCTTTCGGTCGAGGGTTTCCGCTTTCTACTAAATTCGACGTTTCAAAAATGGAAAAAGGAACGAGCCTCACCTGCGATAAAGCCATGGGCGTCTTAGAGGCCGCGGCCGACCTTTCGGTGGGAATCGTCGGTAAGGTCGTCAGTTCGGTAGGCGAAGGGGTCCTCGCCGCGGGAAAGAACATGTTCGGGAAACTCACGGCTAAAATATACGATAGTCCGGCGCTCGCCATGGGAGCGGCGATCGCCTGCGCGCTTTTAACTCTTCGGGCGTCTAAGCGAGTCGGATTGTCACTCTTCGTGTTCTTCGCTATAATAATAATCGCCTATATCTACAGGAATATTTACTCTCCCTTATTCGGTCCTTCGAATGAATCACGAGAAATTCAAAAAGTCGGAACTGATGACGATGACGATGACGAAACGAAGCGACTAGAGCACATCACGCACTCTAGTTTGACCACCGCTAATAAAAAAAATGTAACTAAATACATCATCTATATTTAATTTTTACACCCACCTTGTTCTCTTCTGATCCTTTTTCAAACTACGGCCTTGTTGAAATTTCTCGTTTCGTTTTTTTAACCCTGAGGCTACACGCGGTAGCTCGCTGATGCTTCTTTTAGACCGGGAATGAGTTTCGAAACGAACAACCGATCTTTTTATATATTTTTTTTCTCGCTAATTCAGCAGTAAATAATTTGGTGTTTTTAAAAGGTATTCTTTATTAAAATGTATCGAGATGAATAAATTGCGAGTCTCAACCTGTCGCCGTGCAACGATAGGTATATTCAGGACTAAAAAATTACGTAATAAAAATAATTTATTAAAAAAATTCATTATTTTTATTATTAAATATTTAATTTTTTTATTTTGATTCGCGTATTAGAAGTTAAAAGGCGTAATATATAAATATTTTATTCGCGGTTATTGCGTTACTATCGCTCGAATCTATTGAAAACTTTGCGTCGATGTTCGTGACTTAAAACGCGATTTAAGGTATATTTTGTTTCGTTAATTCTTCTATGAAATCTCGCTCGATCCCTCGCAAACATTTCCCAAGGACTCTTTCTATCACGATCATCGGCTAAATATATTTCAACATTATCTGAAAAAGTCACTTTCGTCGGGGTTTTCGAGCGCGTGTTTAAATCTGCGTCTTCGTTCCATCGTTTATTCGCTTGAAAAAGTTTTTCATTCTCGCTTTGAGAGACGCCGGATTCTTCCTCCTCTTCTAATTCATTCCGATCAGGTTTTGGTGAATCGTCGAAAGTTTTAGAAAGTAGTTCTTCAATATATCGGCCCAGGCCTTCTTCTTCTTCGCTAATTTTAACTCGAAATGGATCACTGGCGCGCTCTTCACCAGCGTCGTTCTCCTTAATTTTTGGGATCCCTCGTTTCTCTATATCATAAACGGGTTCTAGTTTTTTATCATCGCGAATCGAAATACTTTCATTCCTGGGGCGAGGGTTAATTTTATTACCGTTCTCTGAATCCTTTACGCCACACACAACGGGCTCATGATTATCCATTTCGAAATTAATCTTTCGTTTTGATTCGCAATCTACGGCGCGTATCAATTTTGTGAATTCACTAAATACTCTATTATATATATCATCAGAATCCAACGGTGAGTGAAGCCGATTAAATTTTAACACGATTTCTCCTACGTTTAGTCCGGTCAAATATTTTTTTAGCTGGAAGCAGTTAGTTAGCTGAATGTTTCTTCCATCGTAAAACATCCGGTGTTATACATCTCGAGAAACGATAAAAATGTGAAAAAAACCTTCGGTGCTACATTGGTTAATTCGTCCAAAATATAAAAGTATCTTTCCGCAAAAAAATATAATAACTCGATTAATAATTTATTTTACCAAATATTTAAAATTTATTGATAAAAAATTTGATTTTTAATGATATAAATATATTTAAAATATGTAAAATATAATATTCAATTTCAGAGCGAACGTATATAATCGTGAAATTCCACCCCAAAACGCACATCTGAAGATCACGTCGCGGAAAAAACCAACAACGCTCGAACCAACCCAAGAAGAATGAAAACAGGAACCGCCCCGAATACGACCGACGATAAATTGTTGACCGATTTTGAGGATAATCTAAACAAAAAATACGAAGAGTGCGTGAATAGTCTAACCTTAAAATACGACGATGGCGTGAATAATCTTAGCGAAAAATACGACAAGGGCGTAAATAATATGTTGCAAAAAATGAAGGAACTAGAGAAAAAATTTGACAACATTTCTCTTTTAGAGAAGAGAATTGAACTTTTTCAACTTCAACAAATACTATTTGGAAATAGTTATCATGGATCATTGAGAGAAAGAAGAGATCGATTTTCGTCTATATTGATAATATGTATTATTCTTTTCATTATTTTTTTTTTCGTGTATAAATGTTTGCCAATAAACCCTAACAATTAATGAAGTTGATAGTTTTAATTTCCTATGAGGATTGTTTATACTCGCAGAAAAATATGTTGAATTATTATTTTTATAATTTTTGAGTCAAAGAAGCTTAATTTTTAATGATAAACATAATTTTATTTTTATTAATCGTCTAAGTATTGCTCTTTAAAGAACTTTTCTTCGTTAAGGAGTCGTTGCTCTTCTGCTTTTAGTTCTTCGTTTCTTTTTTTCTCATATTCATAGCACTTAAAAGAATATATATATATATATATATATATATATATATATATATATATATATATATATATATATATATATATATATATATATATATATATATATATATATATATATATATATATATATATATATATATATATATATATATAGATATAGATAGATAGATAGATAGATAGATAGATAGAAACCCGTGTGCGTTTGAATATTTACCTCATAAAGCATTTTCGTTTCTTCTTTTCTTTGCTGACGAAGTTTTCTCGCGTTTTCATTTTTCTGATCACGAGTTTTTTTAACACCCCTTGTTCGCTTCAGGAGAACGCCTGTTGCGGGCCCCTCGTCCCCATCAGACGGGAAAGAAGAGTTTTCTGAACCGTCACTTGGTTTGTGTGATTTTAAACCTTGCAAGATTCCTCTGGGTTCTAGACACCGTTTGCCAATTTCTGGCTTTCGAATACTATCGTCCTCCATTTTTGTTAAAAGTGAAATTATTTACAACCGTTTTTCGAGAAAGACGACTTCAAATGAAGTGCTGAATGAAAACAATCAAAATTATATATCCGGTATAAAAATTAAAAAAAAAGGTTAAAAAAATAACTTTAAATCAAATTTTATTTAAAATTGGTGTTACAATTTACTTATTCCTCTCATTTGATCCTGTCATTATTAGCCTTTATAATTTTTTAATTTTTTTCTTGCTCCATTAATTTAAAAACGTATTTAAAAGAATCCCAGGCGCTTTCGATTAGTAAAGCGGTTAAAAGGCCGAGCCCCGCTAACGATTTTTCCGCCTCCATCACAGCACTTAAGTACGTATCTCGCGTTTTCGGTTCTCGTATATTATAAATAGGACACGGGAATGGGCAGATCAAATAAAGGCAATGGCTAGCGAGTAGTCGACACATCCTCCCATTTCCGTCTGCGAAGGGATGGAGGGCCACAAATCTGTGTAAAATCCAAGCGGCGCACTTGAAATACAGAGTAAACTTTTTAGCAGAATCGAGAGAGGCGCTTTCCTTAATGTAATCAATAGTTTCGTTATACCGGTCGGTTATTTTTAGAAGTTCTCGGTACGCCTCTTCTTCAGAGCTAAACCGCGGGTATTCGTGATCCGTTCCTGCAAACCTTCTTTCGGTCGAGAAACGCCCGAGTTTTTCCTTTTTCAACAGTTTATCCATTAATAGGAGATGGGTGTCTTGAATGCATTCTTCGACGTCTAGCAAACCCATATCGTGACCAATATTAATTTTTTCTAAATGCTCGATCGCCGCGTGCATATTAATACTCACTCGTTCAACATCAGTGGGGTTTGCGTGACTCTCTATCGCTTCGTTCGCTTGTTGATTTTTAGTCGAGCAACTCGTTACTCCCCCAATAATAGAGTGCTCAGAACAGCAGCGGTAGACCTTTTCTCCCCCCTCTTTTCTCTTTTGCAAAGCTTCTTTCGTAAGTTGATAATTTTTTGTTCCTTCGTTTTCACCGATATTTGAAAGGAAGATGAAACGTATTTTCATTTTTCGCAAGGCGATTTCGCAAAAGTTTTTTTCGACACTGTTTGAGCTTTTTAAAAGGAATTCGGATTTAAGACGAACGATATCATCCACCATTTTTGAAAGTTTTGGAAATTGATCGACGCCCGATACCCATGGAGGGGGATCCGTGATTTCCGCATTAACAAGCATTTCGAGCAATCCTTCGGGTTTATATTTTTCCATTTTGTCGTGTTTCCTAATATTAGAGTTATTTTTACGCGTTTCAGGTTTTCCGAAATTTACGGGCCTTGTCGTTTTCGTTTTTTTCTTTCTCACGCCTTCGTGATTAATCATCATCAGCATGTTATATTTTAAAAAAAATTGCTGACATAATAAATATATTTTCTTTTTCTTTTTTTTAAATGTAAAAATTAACCTTAACTTCAATTTTTTGCTTCATAAAACTTCAAAAATGAATATTGAAAATTCATCTTCAGAAGAAATATTTAAAGATGTGTTTGGAGGGGAAAACCTTTATCAAATGATGAAACATAAAAATGATCAGTCTAGTTTTTCTAACGCGGCTAGTAACGATGAAAAATTAATAGTACACCAAACACCGAAAAAGCTCGATTTCAAAAATAACTCCGCGCCATCAATAGACGAACATCGATCTGATTTTTTAATAGCGGACGACGTTAATTCCCCAATTGATGGAAAGAAAGACAAACATATAATTGGAAATAGATGTGCTGACATCGCTTCCGACTCGTACAAAAATATAAATAGTCCTTATCAAGAGCTATATTCTCCAGACTGCAAATTCGACGAAAAAAGTGACACCTCTAATGAAAATAATCTTTTGTTGAGCAATAAAATTCAATCAGCACATGGATCAGAAAACTCGGAAGAAGATGAGGAAGAATATAATGAGCAGGACGGGACGGAGGAAAGGGAAGATGAAACAAATGATACCGAGGAATTGGGAATTTCCAGAACGTTACTTTCTGCGCTTAAAAAAGCTAAATATTTAAACTCTAATGATATCGAAATTATTAAACGCCAATACAAATGCGATTTCGGAAACAACAGCGACGAAACTGATGTCGTTGCTAAAAATACGAATAACGACCAACATTATGAGGAGGTTTGTTACGAGAGCGAAAATTATGATGAGATGCATCAAAAAGAGGAGAAATCAGAAACCCGTCGTAGTTCAAAAAAAAAATTAGACAAATATTATGAAAATACTGATCATAATGAGCCAGAGTTCTCGTTCTTAATGCCGAATGATAAAAGAGTTCAGGAATATCTCCTCGAGGCTGAAGAAGATTCTAAAAGATTTAATTTAGAACTGAAGAAGTACATGAGAGGAAGATTTAAGACTTTATACGAACATAAAAATTATTTGCTAGAAGATGTTAGCGACACAATAGAAACACCTGAAAGTTTTAAAATTGAAGAAACGAAAATATCGAACCAAGAAAACCTCAATAATGGTTCTAAGGCACTCGACAGATATTCACCGATCAATTCCAGTCAAAATGTCGATGAATTCGAATACGACGGTGACGATGAAAGTTGCGGTAACGACGGCGATCACGGCAAGGATGGCGACGACGAGGATAGCATCGGGCTCAGCAACGACAATGAGGATAGCGTCGGCCACAGTGGCAACGATGAGGGTAGCGTCGGCCACAACAGCGACGATAAAAACGACGACGACAGGTACAGCAACGAACCGACACCTCATTTCATCTACCCTGAAATTGAAATCGAACGTATTGAAGATGCGAGCAAATTAAAAAATCAATCAGATAAAAAGTCTATTAATAATAATAATAATAACGACGAAGAGAATCGTATCTTAGCGATGAACGATAGTATTCATGGGCTTAAAAATAGAGAATATGCCGATGATAGTAACGATATCGACTTGTCAACGTTTTTAGTTTCCAACCCCACCGCGCAAAGTGAAAGTTTTAACGTTGGCGCCGATGATATCGTTTCTTTTCCCGTTACTCTCCAATCCAATAATAAGGGTGAGCGAATAGAAGGTCAAGTAGAACGACCAGAAAAAGAGAGCGAAAAGGAAAAGTCAGGATTGAAATGGAACCGAAAAAATGGGGAAGTGAACGAAAGTTCATTGAAACCACTTTCCCCCTCAGAAGTAAATATTTCAAATATTTCTCCGCCAACTTTGCAAAGTATCGCAACAACCGAAGAAAATGAAGAACGTGTTTCACCTATAAATAAAATGCCTAATAACCATATATTTGAATATGTAACCGAGGGAGATATTGGCCAGAAAACAGACACTAAAAGCGATTCCGATACCTCATCCCTTCGTTACAATAATTTTCCTAGATCAAAAAATCATATTCAAAAATCCACACGCCTTTCTCCGATATTAAATGTTACCCGTTTTCCTGATCCTCCCTTAGAGGCTGATGAAAGACACCTCGCCGAATATGTTAATAATTACGAAGGTTATGAGAATGTCGCTTTTCAATCTAATAAAGAAAACGATCACGCTGCCCATGAAATTGCTGATAAAGACGCTATTGGCTCTTTTAAAAAGGGAGAACCTGGCAACGTTTTTATGTCGTTTTTTGAATCAGAACCGACGGTTTTCAAGGATAAATGCGATAATAAATGTTTCTCGGGGTCGAATATTAAGTCTAGCTGCACCAGTGAAATCGAAAATAACGAAATTCTATTAAAAAATAATAAAAAAATCCAAGATTCAACATCCAGAGGTAAACTTCAAGAAGACGCGCTTGAAACTAATTATAATGATTTCAAATCTACCTTTTCAATGGGTTCTTATTTAAAAAACTTTTACGCTAAAAAATTTGAAGAAAAGGCTAGCGAAATTTATGAGTTTGGTCCGACAATAGTCAATTTGCTTAAACACGGTACGGATGAATCGTACGAATGCGTTTCAATGCTCCTGAAAGAAGAAAATGACTTTAAAAGTCTCGAAAAGGGAATCAATAAGAAATGGTTTGATGCTCACGGAGAATGTGTGTTATTTGTAAAACCATTTACTGGGTTTGATAACGAGGAAGGAAATGGATTTCCAGAAGATGCTCTCGATAAGGCTAAAATTTTAAAAAAGGCATTTTCAAAAAAACAAAATCTTTTGTTAATGTCAATTGGGTGTTTCAGGATCGCGCGAATCGTTTCCGAAAAATTCTGGGATGAATGTCAAAGAAAGAAAAAAACTATCGCATTGAAAACTAGTGGCGATAGCTCGAACAGGGAGAGGAGATCGTTGAGAGCCAAAAAACGCGTTTGGAATAGCTTTTATTCTTCTCATTCCGAATATATTAGTCAAAGTGAATCAAATAAGGAAGCGGAGTTCGAAAGAATGAGTCCCGATGCTCGAGGCGATAATATTGTTAATAATAACGATGGTGATGAAAGAGGAAGCGAAATGGAATTCTTTCTGTCTTTCATTGATTTTGTAGTAGAAACCATGCAAAATATTCTAATCGACACTTCAATGGAGGTGTGTAAACTGGCGAATTCGATTGGAATAGGTTTAGATTTTTTCGAATTCGATAAAGTTTTTATAAATAGTTCGGAATATGAAAGTGTCAAAAAAGTAAATGAAACAATGAATTGCTCTAGTTCATTTTATGTTGATCATATGTCCAAAAAAATGAAGTTCTACTCTCAATTAGATCGATTAGTCGCCGAGGATGAAAATAGTTTTCAAGAAAGATTGGTTGAATTTTTAAACCGCAGAAAAAAATTTAAGCACGCAAATACCTCGCCCTTGTTAATTAGGGAAAAAATAGATCGTTTCGTTAAATCTAAAACGATCGATTTAGTTGATATTATTCCAAGGACCAGTTTGCAATTTTTTACCTCTAAACCGGATTGCGTAGCGAACCTTTTAAAATATGTTCTTGACAGAATCTGCAACTGCATTAAACAAGTTTTCCCTGGTAATGATCGAAGTGAAAATTCCGTTAAAACAATAGATGATTTGTCCGACATCGATGTTTGATGAAAATAAAAGTTTATTTGTTTTTTTATTTTTTATTAAATGATATGATAAAATAAAGGTATAAAAATATATACAATTGTTTCAATTTCCTAATAATACATAATACATATATTACTCTAAAATTTAAATTTATGGTTATCTTAAAACTAAAAATAATTATAGATATAGATAAATAATACAATAGATAATAATAAAATAGAAGAAAAATAATAGATTATATATTCCTAATCGCTGCTCGAAGTAAAAAAACGAGTTCTCTCGACGACATCGTTGGGATTTATCTCCTTGCGGTTGAAATTAAAGTGAATTGCCTTCCCCATAAAAAATTTTCTAAAAGTTTCACGATCTACGCATTTGTAGGAGGAAAGTTCGTCTTCAAATATTGACGTTGTCGAATATTTTTTCAAAACATACATTTGAGGCAAATCTTTATAATTTTCGTCGACCTCGTGAATAATTTCTTGGAATTCTTTTTTTTTCTTATTTTTATCTTCCTCATCAACGAAGGGGGATGAAAGTAGCGTTTCGCTGCACGATCGTAATACAAAATTTAATGACGTAATTCTTAGAGAATCCATCGCATATCTCATGGTCATCAAATTTGATAAACTATTTTCCAGAATTTTATTACGATCACTGTTGCTCACATTTACCTCCGGTTTCACATTCATGTAATTGTACATTATCGGGTGTGAAACTGGGAACTGCAATTTCGGTTGTTCTTTCTCCATTTTAATGCCTGTAAGATGAACATCGCTTTTTAATTTTTTAGCTTTATTTTCCTCAAGGGGTAATTCAAATCCTCCACAAGTAGCGAAATCTCGTATAATTAGATCAATAACGAGTGTCTGAAAATGGGACAATGAGACCTGATTGAAGCATAAATCGTCAAACTCGAAACCGATATACTTTTTATAAAGGATAATCGCTAATAAAGCCATGTCTCCAATGTTGTCGACCCGATAATGATTTATACTTACTTTTTTTACAGTAATCAGGCTATTAAGTGGTGAATTTCCTAAATGATCTTGCAGTTGTCGCTGCTGTTGCTGCCGCTGATAATCTTTTTCATACCCCTTTTTTTTATCCTTTAGATTTATTTCCGGGTAATGGGAATCAAAAAATCGTTCACAAACTACATGCATCTCATCAATCGAAAGTTCAGGGTTCGTTTCAAAATAATTATTTATAATAAAAAGCAAGAGGTTTGAAAATTTTTGATCCGATTTATAATGTTCTTCGAGGACTCGCTTTATTTTTGTCGTGCATACGCTCTCTTTTATTAAAATATTGTTGAACGGCGGTGGGGTTATATCCGGCAAGGGACCGAATTTAAATTTGAGAGCTTCGCTTTTTGGGCACATATCCTTGATGAATGGATTTGCTTGTGACTGCCGAATTCCATATAAAAGAAGTGTTATCGATGGCAATCCCATAACATGCGGAATACTAATATTCTTAGTTTTATCAGGTAAAATGCCCAAAACTAAATTTAATACGTCGCGATATTTAAGCTGTTTAATTTTTGGCCATGAAATTCCATACACTAGCCCTAAATATATAAGCAAAATATTAAAACAATCCGTTTTCAGAGAGCTCTTGAGTAAATTAATCTTATTCACTGAGATTTTTTCATCATCAGAAAGCAGTTTTAGTTCCATTTCATTTTTCTCCATCGATCTAGATAATTTTTTTAAGACTTCGAGAAGCGAATAGCAGGAAATGAGGTGAGATGATCTCGAAAAATCATTAAAATACATATTCATTTCGGTGCTTAGACTGTAAGCTCTTTTTTTCTTACGACGGCTGAAAAGATTCATTTCTCTAAAAACCCATGAATCAAAAAGGAACCGGTGAATGTTTGCCTTGCTCAAATTATTTATTAACACTCTTTTGAACAGTTGCAATTCCATGATATACGTAGCTGGTGTAACGTAATAGGTGCGCAAAAAGAAATATAACTTTAAAGTTAAGTAATTAGTCGGTGTTGCGGAAAATAATTTTGTATCGCCATCATTATTACAGATATATAATACCGCGTTGAAATAAAATAAGGATAACAAATGAGAAGTATATTTCATCATACTTTTTTGTTCTAAACAATCTTCAAAACGTAACATATTCTCAATCGTAATTTGTAACTGTTTATTCATACCTTCAGTATTAGTTATGGCCATGTGTTCATGTTTATCGTTACTAGTATGATACTGAATTTTAGCTAAACACAACCGAATGATTTGATTATACGTGATGGGGACGTTGACTTTTAAACGAAAAAAATGTATATCGTCCATATCCGCCGCAGCATCATCAGAAGAATAACATTTTTGAAATAAAAATTCTTCTTTTTGAGAAGTTGAGGCTCCTGTTCCAAATTTGGGTAAATATATATGGCGATAATCTTGTTCGTAAATATCGTCTGAAAATGACTTGAAAATTTCGGTGTTTCCATATATTTCTTGAGAACGTCGAATATTGATTTCATTTGCGCGTCTCTTTTTATCTTTTCTACACCCTTCATTCAGATTTTTAAAATGTAGCATAGCTAAATTTAAAATTCCAATTTTACAAATTTGGAAAATATTTCTCATATCTTGTTCATTAAAAAAGAAAGGTCGGGTTATTTTCAAATTGTTTAATTCGTTAATGCTCGATTTCAATTTTTTTTTCACTAGACGATGAGGCGAACTAACGAGGGTGTCAAAATTTTCCTTCAGATTATTTTCTTTCGTATTCACCTCGTACTGAAAATCGGTCACAGTACTTTGAATTAACTTCAAAGTTTTTTGTATTTTAGGATCTATGGAAGATGTCTCGTTGGCCATATCGATTATGGTTATCAAAAATAAGCCAAAAAAAAAAACCTAAAAAAATCATTTAGTAATTAAGATTTTGAAAATATATTTATTATTACAAATATAAATTTGTTTTCATCAATCGATTAAACAAAATTAAATGAGAACAAGCAACGTCGCTGCGCTCCTCTTGCTCCTAACGGAGCAAGCTTGTCCATTGAGCGCGGGCTACGCCCGCGCATGGGAGGCTAATGTTACCGATTCTGAATAAACTAAAAAGTGCCAACTTTATTATAAAATTTGGTCATCATCTTCAACCTTTCTTTTCTTCTTTCGATCACGTTTATTTTGTCTATTTATTATTGCTTTAGCGATTTTCTTAATTTTCTCCTCGATAATTTTGTCAAAATCATTAAATTTATTGTCCATTTTATTCATTATATCCTTAAAACCTTCTTCATATTTATCCTTAAGATTTGCTTTAACTTCAGTCATGTTGGTTGTGAGATTTTCTTCAACTTCATTTATCATTCCACCAACGTCTATATCGCGGGCTTCTATTTCGATGCTGGGATTTAATTGAGCGTTGATTCTTTCTTAGGTGGCGTAGTCCTCTGAAATGTATTTAAATGGTTCCTCGCGGTCATAAATATCTTCGTTATACCTCTCTTCACCTACGCAAATCGATAATGGAAAAATTAAAAAAAACTAACTTTACTATATAAAACCTTTATTAAAAATAGTTCTACATAAAAATATATAATGAAACTATATGAAATGAAACAGGGTGGTAGCCATGCCTGTGGGGCTCACTTCACTCGCTGCGCTCGCTACTTTCGCCCCGTGGTTTTTCCGGCAGAAGAACTGCCCAACATTTCTGATGGTGAAACAGGGCAATATTTAGTCTGATAAATGGGCTCGGTTTAAAACTTTATTTATATAAAAATCGATACTGAAGAAATTAAAAATACCACCTTTATATTATAAAAACCTTTATTAAAAATAGTTCTTCTTGAAACAGGGCGGTAACCATGCCGGTGGGGCTCACTTCGCTCGCTGCGCTCGCTTCATTCGCCCCGTGGTTTTCCCGGCAGAAGAACTGCCCGACATTTGTGATGGTGAAACAGGGCAATATATTTACAATGATAAATGGGCTCGGTTTAAAACATTATTTATATAAAAATCTATCCTGAGGAAATTAAAAATACCACCTTTATATTATAATAAAAACCTTTATTAAAAATAGTTCTTCTTGAAACAGGGTAGTAACCATGCCGGTGGGGCTCACTTCGCTCGCTGCGCTCGCTACATTCGCCCTGTGGTTTTCCGGGCAAAAAAACTACCCGACATTTGTGATGATGAAACAGGGCAATATTTACTTGGTCTATATGTCGGTTTACATGTCGGTTTACATGTCGGTCTTTATTTAGGTCTACATGTCGGTCTACATGCCTGTCTACATGTCAGTCTACATGTCGGACTACATATCGGTCTACATATCGGTCTACATTTTGTTCTATATTTCGGTCTACATGTCGGTCTACATGTCGATCTACATGTCGGTTTATATGTCAGTCTACATGTCTGTCTACTTTACGATCTACATGTCGGTCTATACGTATGTCTACATGATGGTCTACATGTCGGTTTATATGTCGGCTTATATGTCGGTCTACATGTCGGTCTATTTTACGGTCTACATGTCGGTCTACATTTCGGTCTACATGCCTGTCTACATGTCAGTCTACATGTCGGTCTACATGTCGGTCTACATGTCGTCTACATGTCGGTTT
Organism: Trachelipus rathkii; assembly: GCA_015478945.1. Lineage (NCBI taxonomy): Eukaryota > Metazoa > Arthropoda > Malacostraca > Isopoda > Trachelipodidae > Trachelipus > Trachelipus rathkii. The sequence goes on from JABUQX010005062.1 coordinate 67,078, forward strand.
ATATGTCGGTCTACATGCCTCTCTACTTTAGGGTTCACATGTCGGTCTACATGTCGATCTACATGTCGGTTTATATGTCGGTCTGCATGCATCTCTACTTTAGGGTCTACATGTCGGTCTACATGTCGGTCCACATGTTAGTTTATATGTCGGTCTACATGCCTCTCTACTTTAGGGTCTACATGTCGGTCTACATGTATGTCTACTTTTCGGTCTACATGTATTTCTACTTTACGGTCTACATGTCGGTCTACATGTCGGTCTACATATCGGTCTACATGTCGGTCTGCATGACGGTCTACATGACGGTCTATCTATATGTCGGTCTACATGATGGTCTACATGTCGGTTTACATGTCGGTTTACCTATGGGTCTACCTATTGGTCTACATATCGGGTACCTACCGGTCTACCTATATCGGTCTACATATCGGTCTACATAAATAGGACGGGAGTGTCAAAAATATGGTGCTCCACATCATTACACAAATGGACACAAACCGGGAACGGAAAATTGACGGTTTAAAATTTCAGATAAAGCTATTTCATTCTCATTCGGTCGAGGTCGATTCACTAATTTAGCCAAAGAAACAAAATTGAATGAGAATGAGATACAAGTTTCGATTTCGGGTAAAGCTATCTCATTCTCATTCGGTTGAGGTCGATTCACTAATTCAGCCGAGGATGGTCGATTCACTAATTTAGTCGATGAAAGAAAATTAAATGAGAATGAGATACAAGTTTCGATTTCGGGTAAATTATCTCATTCTCATTCGGTTGAGGTCGATTCACTAATTCAGCCGAGGATGGTCGATTCACTAATTTAGTCGATGAAAGAAAATTAAATGAGAATGAGATACAAGTTTCGATTTCGGGTAAATTATCTCATTCTCATTCGGTTGAGGTCGATTCACTAATTCAGCCGAGGATGGTCGATTCACTAATTTAGCCAAAGAAACAAAATTGAATGAGAATGAGATACAATATTCGATTTCGGGTAATTATCTCATTCTCATTCGGTCGAGGTTGATTCACTAATTCAGCCGAGGATGGTCGATTCACTAATTTAGCCAAAGAAACAAAATTGAATGAGAATAAGATACAAGTTTCGATTTCGGGTAAATTATCTCATTCTCATTCGGTCGAGGTCGATTCACTAATTCAGCCGAGGATGGTCGATTAACTAATTTAGTCGATGAAAGAAAATTAAATGAGAATGAGATACAAGTTTCGATTTCGGGTAAAGCTATCTCATTCTCATTCGGTTGAGGTCGATTCACTAATTCAGCCGAGGATGGTCGATTCACTAATTTAGCAAAAGAAAAAAATTGAATGAGAATGAGAAACAATATTCGATTTCGGGTAATTATCTCATTCTCATTCGGTCGAGGTTGATTCACTAATTCAGCCGAGGATGGTCGATTCACTAATTTAGCCAAAGAAACAAAATTGAATGAGAATAAGATACAAGTTTCGATTTCGGGTAAATTATCTCATTCTCATTCGGTCGAGGTAGATTCACTAATTCAGCCGAGGATGGTCAATTCACTAATTTAGACAAAGAAACAAAATTGAATGAGAATGAGATACAAGTTTCGATTTCAGGTAAATTATCTCATTCTCATTCGGTCGAGGTAGATTCACTAATTCAGCCGAGGATGGTCGATTCACTAATTTAGCCAAAGAAACAAAATTGAATGAGAATGAGATACAATGGTTTTGATTCGGTGTAAATTTATCTCTTCTCATTCGTCGAGGTGTAGCATTCACTAATCAGCGAGAATGGTCAATTCACATAATTTAGCCAAGAAACAAATTGAATGAGAATGAGATTACGTTTCGATTTCGGGTAATTATCTCATTCTCATTCGGTCGAGGAAGATTCACTAATTCAGTCGAGGATGGTCGAAATTCACTAATTTAGCCAAAGAAACAAAATTGAATGAGAATGAGATACAAGTTTTGATTTCAGGTAAATTATCTCATTCTCATTCGGTCGAGGTCGATTCACTAATTCAGCCGAGGATGGTCGATTCACTAATTTAGCCAAAGAAACAAAATTGAATGAGAATGAGATACAAGTTTCGATTTCGGGTAAAGCTATCTCATTCTCATTCGGTTGAGGTCGATTCACTAATTCAGCCGGGGATGGTCAATTCACTAATTTAGTCGATGAAAGAAAATTAAATGAGAATGAGATACAAGTTTCAATTTCGGGTAAAGCTATCTCATTCTCATTCGGTTGAGGTCGATTCACTAATTCAGCCGGGGATGGTCAATTCACTAATTTAGTCGATGAAAGAAAATTAAATGAGAATGAGATACAAGTTTCGATTAAGGGAAAGCTATCTCATTCTCATTCGGTTGAGGTCGATTCACTAATTCAGCCGAGGATGGTCGATTCATAATTTAGCCAAAGAAACAAAATTGAATGAGAATAAGATACGAATATTCGATTTTCGGGTTAAATTTATCTCATTTCTCATTCGGTCGAGGGGTCGATCTCAATAATTCAGCCGAGGTGGTTCGATTCACTAATTTAGTCAGATGAACGAAAAATTAAATGAGAATGGATACAAGTTATCGAATTTCGGGTTAAAGCTATCTCATTTCTCATTCGGTCGAGTCGATTCACTAATTCATTCATGAGCTTGGTCACTTCACTAAGTTTAGCTACGAGGGAAACGAAAAGCCATGAGCATCACCAATACAAGTTTGATTCAGGATAACGTCATCTCGTTGCCGATTTTGGCTCCCACTGGCACAATCCCGAGGATGGTCGATTCACTAATTTAGCCAAAGAAACAAAATTGAATGAGAATAAGATAAAAGTTTCGATTTCGGGTAAATTATCTCATTCTCATTCGGTCGAGGTAGATTCACTAATTCAGCCGAGGATGGTCGATTCACTAATTTAGACAAAGAAACAAAATTGAATGAGAATGAGATACAAGTTTCGATTTCAGGTAAATTATCTCATTCTCATTCGGTCGAGGTCGATTCACTAATTCAGCCGAGGATGGTCGATTCACTAATTTAGCAAAAGAAACAAAATTAAATGAGAATGAGATACAAGTTTCGATTTCGGGTAAATTATCTCATTCTCATTGGGTCGAGGTCGATTCACTAATTTAGCCTAGGATGGTCGATTCACTAATTAGGTTGAGGGAACAAAATTAAATGAGAATGAGATACAAGTTTTGATTAGGGGAAAGCTATCTCATTCTCATTCGGTCGAGGTTGATTTACTAATTCAGCCGAGGATGGTCGATTCACTAATTTAGCCAAAAAAACAAAATTGAATGAGAATGAAATACAAGTTTCGATTTCGGGTGACTACTATCAGCTCCAAAATCCCAATTTCGTCCACTCGTTCGAATACGGGGTTTACGTTTTCTCTTTTTTTCGCGAAACGGCGGTCGAATACATAAATTGCGGCAAAGTAGTTTACTCTCGCGTTCCGAGAGTCTGCAAAATCTGATCGAGGAGATCGTTGCCACCGCGCTTAAGAGGTTTCAACCCGGACGACGTTTTTGAAAAGTAGACTCAATTGCACATCGCCGGAAGAATACCCTTTCTACTTCGACAAAGTACAATCCGTCAGTGGCGTAATTTTGGGCACGATGATGAAGTAATATATGCTCTTTTTACTTACGACAACCCCAAACTCTATTCCGGGGTCGGCGGTTTGTTCTTTTTAGATGAAGGATGTTCTGGATACCTCGGCGGTCTTTTCAAGGAGCAAAAATTTATAGTGGGGTTCCCGAACCTCGTCCAGGCGTCTGCGTGAATGACAGCCGAGAAAATGTCGATTTTTTCCTCTAATTCTCTCACGGATGGGCTCGTCTTACCATTCCACGGAAGGCCGTTTATTATGAAGGCCTTGTTCGAGTATAAATTTACAAAGCTTACCGTTGATCCTGAAGTGCCGTCTTCACAGGGAGGGAGGTTTTTACGTTTTTCATCGTAAATCTTGCAAAGTATAAAAATTTTTAAGGGAAAGAAAGGTAATATATAATATAAAAAATTTATTTCATGTATGATATAAACAACATATGAAATGTGAACACTTTAGCTATTTTCAAATATAAAAGCGCGTTTTTTCAATTGTTTTCAATTTCTCCTGACTGATGTCGAAGTTGTTTAAACCCCCGTTGAAAAACCTGATCGTTTCTCGGCGATCTAGGTTTTTGTACGAAGCTAGTCCATCTTCGAAAATCTTCTCGGTGTGCGTTTTCAAAAGCAGCATTTCAGGCATATCTTTAAAATTCTCGTCAGCCGCATTTATAATTTTTGCAAATAGCCGTTTCCTTATTTTTTTATCCTCATCGTCAAAGAAGGGAGAAGATAATAATGATTCAGCAGACGATTTTAATAAAAAATTTAGTGATGTTATTCTTAAGGCGTTGACAGAATATTTCGTTGAAAATATCTCTCGTAGTTTCTCTTCAAAAAAATCATTTAAACTGAAAGCAGATATCCCCGTTATGATGACCTTTTTATAATCGTACGAAAGTGGATGAGTAATGGCGTAGTTCGATAACGGATCTGCGGGAATAATCTCAGAAGTAAGCTGTTTCTTAAATTTTTTAGCGTCATTTTTTTCTCCTGGTAATTTAAATCCGCCATGAACGATGTAATCTTGAATTATTAAATTTTTTACAAGCTTTTCAAATTTTGGCATTTGAGGCTTCGAGAAACAAATCTGTTTTAAGTCGAAACCGATATATTTTTTGTACAAAACGAGCGCCCATAAAGCCAAATCTCCGATATTTTTGAACTGATAAACACCATCGCCTAATTTTGTAATTATAAACAATGAATTGAGTTCAGCATTTTCAAAATATTCTCTTTGAGATATCTTCCAATCTGCATATCGAAAACTATTTTTTGAATATTTTTCACACATATTTGGGTATTTTTCAGGAATGGAGAGATCTAAAGTTGTTTGAAACAAGATTTCTTTTATAAAACGAAGAGGCGAAATATTTCCTCCTTTTGGTGGCTCAGAACGGTTATGAATACAGTCGGCAGTTTTACCCGACGCCACATTTTCCTCATTAGATTCTTTAGTTTTTGAAAAATGTCCAAATTCATATTGGAAATCTCCGTTCGAATTACAAATAACCTTCATGAAAGGATTTATTTGCGATTGCTGAATTCCCAACAAATGAAGAACCGTCGATGGCAACCCCATAAGGTGCGGCAAGCTAATAGGTGGCTGAATCGTTTCTGGTGGAACTCCAAAAACTAAATCAATAACTTCTTCATAATTTAGCCGTCTCAATATTCGCCATGAAATTGCGTAAACAAGACCAAAATAAAGAAGTAATATATTCAAGCATTCGTTTTTAAGGGATTCTTTGATCGAATTGATTCTTTCTTCCTCCCTTTTACCGGGAACTCCCGTAATTTGAGCAAGCTCGATTTCGTCTTTTTCCATTGATTTAGATGACTGTTTTAAGGCTTCGAGGATTGAGGAGCATGAAATAAGGTGAGTGGGGTTCGAATATTCATTAAAGCACAAATTCGTATCAGCATTTAGTGAGAATGATCTCTTTTGTCTCTTATTAATTTGATTCATTTCTCTAAATAGCCAAGCATCAAAAAGAAATCGGTTGACGCTTGCCGTGCTTAAACGATCGATTAAAAATAATTTAAACATTTGCAATTCCTTAACATAGGTGGTAGGAGTAACGTAGAATATTCGAAAAAACATATACAATTTTAAGGTCAAATAGTTCGTCGTGTTGCAGAAAACAATCTTGGGTTGTTCTCATTCAAACGTTCGTTAGAAATATACAATATCGCGTTAAAGTAAAACAAAGATAGAAATTGGTTAGAATATTTCGATTTCGATCTGTTGCTCAAACACCGTTCCAAGCTTAACATATTTTCAATATTTTCAATTATAATTTTTTCACATTTATTTTCAATAGCAGCATCCTCATCCTCTCCAACAAGAGCGTCATCACCATTGTTTTTGATAGTGCGAATTGAATCTAAGCATAATTCATCAATCTGATTAACAGTGATAGGAATATTTGCTTTCAGTGAAACGAAGGATTTATCTTCCTTTTGATGTTATCGTTATCAAATTTGTTAATTAAGAACTCTTCCTTTATATAAGTCTTTGACTCCGTCCCAAATTTTGGTATCCGTATGATGCGAGTGTATCCTTGAGCGTAAACGCCATCGGAAAATGTTTGATAAATTTCACTATTTCTATAAAATTCGTCAAGACATTGACTGTTTCTTTCCCTAGCGCCCCTATTTGTTTCTTTTTTATATTTCTCCATTAAATTTTTAAAATGCGTCATCGCCAAATTTAAAATTGGAATTTTCGATTCCTTCAAAAAATCCGATGCGAATCTCTCGTTAAAAAATATCGGTAGGGTCTTCTCCAAGTGGTTCATTTTGTTTATGGACGAAATTGGGTCTTTTTCCAACGATTGGTAGCGCTTGCGAATAAGCGTGCTAAAATTTTCAGTAAAAGTATTTTCTTTCAGTTTCACCACGTATTGGAAACTACTTACTGTACTTTGAATTAACTGCAATGTTTCCATTGTGGGGTCGAAAGAAGGCCGTGGAGAATCCATGATGAACGGGTAGAAAATGTCGGGGCTCTAAACAAAAGAACCTTTAAATAGCGGTTTCGCACGAAATAAACTATAAAAATATAATTTAATTTATTATTTTGAAAAATTGGAATTTGCTAAGAATTTTAAACGCATTTTTTTTTATAAAACTAAGAATCCGTACGATCAAACAAATGTTGTTTTTATTTATATAAATCGCTTCTTGAAAATTGCGATGTGAGAAATTTAATAAATAAATAAATAAAAATTAAAAATTAGATTATTTTAATTAAATAAAATCCTTTTTTTCAAAAAATTCCTTTATTAATACATACAATACAGCAATATATTAATAACTTAATGGTATTCATTATTCCTTTCCTACTTTTATTTTCACTTTCCGAATTTCCTACTCGATTACACGCGTTCAATGTGAATAACGAATATAAGACAGAATTCTCTTGCGTAGATTTTCCGATCGCGGGGAGTCACGATAGTTATTTTTATAATATGTTTCACATACGTGAAGCGGATACGTTTTTAGCAAAATTAAATAGCCCTTCATGCAAATCTTTCCCCGTTCTCGAAATTAAGCTGATGCTTTTACCTCCAATGGCGAAATGCAGTTTCCTCGGCAATGGCGAGTTATATGAACGCGGGTTCCGCTCTTGTAAAACTAAAAAAATTCATCTCTTCAAATCTAGAATATATCTAAATTTTAAATTCCGTGATCTTAGTTATAAAGGGTATTTGAATTTTACCTTTGATGCAGGCACTACTCAAAGCTATAAATTTTCGCATCTAATTTTTACAACTAACGCTAATAGCAATGATAATTTCAGAAATATCTCAAAAGCGAACGAGGAACAGGCCGCGCATATATACGAATTTAAAGAACTCAAATTTTGTGGTCTTGTGATAAAGGGAAACTGCGCTACTTTTTGCTCTAACGCTCCCTTAAAAGTGCCTAAAAACCCCCCGTGTTTCCGGAAAGTTAATGAAACCACCACAATATCTTATACATCACATAACGATATGTTTTCAGTCAGATATTTCAATTTGATAAATAATATTCGAACAGAAAAAACCGTTCTTTCGACCACCTCGTCTCCAATTACTAATGCCACGAAGCAATCGAATATCAAAGAACGCAGTGGCGATACCGGTACCTCTCGGTCGATTAAAAGTAATAAAAAAATAAATACTGAGAAATTAAATCGACCTGATGAATTATTTTATTTAACACCATTGATCAATACGAAACGCGAAAATAGCAAGAATAGTCTTCCCGTAGTAGGAAAAGATGCAGATATCAAAAATAATATCGAAAAGACCACTGAAAGTACCAGGTTATCTTCGATCGATAGTTATACACCATCGACCACCCAAGGCGCTATTTCCAACGCCGAGACCCCTTTTTTGAACGAATGGGGTACCAAAGCAAGTATTAAAGAGGTGGAGTCCTCCAATATTCAGCTTCTAGTTATTGAGAAAAAACGCAAAATCAGCACAAAATCATCTTTATTAAACGAAGGAGATAAATTCACGACTAAATTTAAAAACGTGGCCCTATCAATCACTAATATTTCAAACTCAACAGCGAATGTTGAAACACTCGATAGAAGTAGTGACAACAATAATAATAATAAAAGAAACTCCACTGCCGATTCATTCTCAACAAAGATCGAGAAAAATGCAAACGGCGAAGGAAAAAAAGACTATAAAAATAATCAGTCATCAACATCCGATCACTTAAAACCGTCGATTATCGACGAGAATAATTACGATAAAAGGGCGGTGAACTACTACAGTGATGAACAAATTACATTAACTATTGTTTTTATATTTTTCATTTTTTTAGGTTTAAATATAATTTTGCTCGGGAGATGTTGTAGGACATAAATAAATATAATGAAATCTAAAAAATTAAATAAAGTCAATTTTATCAAAAGTATTTTTTTTTTTGGTTATTCATTCATTTCTTTCTTTACACCACTACCCTCGCGCGCTCTGACATTAACTTAAGACATCCATCTACTAACATCAATTTATCAACCCCCACCGCTCCAAAGAGAAGCTATGAAACCATTATTAGATTTCGATATTAAATTTGGTGAAAATTCTGGCGCTCTTGGCGTCACAAGACCCATGGGTGGGCGAAGAGGAAGACTTTGTCGACTCGGGCGTTTAAAATCGTTATTTTTAATATTCGTTTACCCTGTCATTTTTCCTATGACGACGAAGTTATCAACCGCTGCGGCTTTAGAAATAGTTCACGAGCTAACTCCAAATTTGGTCGTCAATTCGGGTGACTTAGCATCGCAAAGTTTCCACGGCAGCAGAAATCTCGTCGATTATTTTCAACTTTTGCGAAGGGACGAGGACTCCATTCTCATCGGAGCGAGAAACTACATCTACAACGTAAGCATCATCGATATGTCAGAGCTTTTAAGCGGGAAAATCGAATGGATTTCGAAGAAATCGGATAGCGACTCGTGCTTTGAGAAAGGCAAACCCGAAACCGAATGTCATAATTACTTTCGACTGTTCGCGAAAACAACGGGGGGAGGGTTTTTTGTTTGTGGTACCAACGCCTATAAGCCGACCTGCAGAGAATATTCGTCGAGTGAGGATGGGAAACTCACGTACGTAGAACGCTCTGGCGTCGGTAGATGCCCCTTCAGCCCGAAACATAACTCGACTTTCGTTTTCGCGGACGGTCACCTCTACTCGGGGACAGTCAGTGATTTTCAAGGGATGATCCCGATGATATTCAGAGACCCCCTAAAAACCGATTCGAAAGATTACCATCAGCTCAATTGTCCAGATTTCGTTCACTCTTTCGAATACGGGGACTATGTCTTTTTTTTTCGTGAAACGGCTATCGAATACATGAACTGTGGCAAAATAGTTTACTCTCGCGTGGCAAGAGTTTGTAAGTCCGATCGAGGAAATCGGCGCCACCGCCTCCAAGAGGTTTTAACCTGGACGACGTTTTTGAAAAGTAGACTCAAATGTTCATCGCCGGGAAAATACCCTTTCTACTTCAACGAAATACAATCCGTCAGCGACGTAATTTCGGGCGCTAACGGCGGCCACGGCGACGGCTACGATGATGAGGCGATATACGCTATTTTTACGACACCTTCGAACTCTATCCCGGGGTCGGCGGTTTGTTGTTTTTCGATGAGGGACATTCTCGATACCTTCGACGGTCCTTTCAAGGAGCAAAAAGGTCTCGACTCGAACTGGAAAACCGTTCCTTATAGCGGGGTTCCCGAGCCTCGTCCAGGCGTCTGCGTGAATGACAGCCGAGACCTTCCCCAAGAAAATATCGATTTTATTCGCTCTCATCCTCTCATGGATGGGCTCGTCTCGCCATTCCACGGAAGACCGTTGTTTATGAAAGCCTCGTTCGAGTATAAATTCACAAAGCTTACCGTCGATCCTCGAGTGCCGGTGCACCCGGGCGGCTTCGTTGACGTCGTATTCGTCGCGACCGACAATGGAAAAGTGTTGATGGTTATTAACGCGCCTTCTGAAGAGAAGGAATGGCGCGTCAGTCCAATCATCGTCGAAGAAATTCGTTTATTCGAAACCCCCGTATCGATAAATAAACTTTTGATAGCGAAACGGTCTGACGGTGGAGACCCAAAGTTGATCGTTATAACCGACACCGAAGTGAAATCAATACCTTTGCATAGATGCGGCAAAGCCACCTCCTGCCGAGCGTGCGTAGCGTCGCAAAACCCTTATTGCGCGTGGTTTCCGGCCCGTGGCATTTGCGATTCAACGCGGAACGGTGAAAACCAAACTTTCTTTCAGAACGTGTCCTCGGGATATCACCGGATGTGCCACGACTATATCGGACCCACAACACCCGCCATCCTTCTGAGAAGTTTAACTACCAAAAACCCAATATCACCGTGGTATTCAAATCACGTCTCGACCACGAGTGAAGTGGTTGGCGGTGGCGCGTCTCTCGGATGTCCTTTATTAAATTTAGCGTTAAAAACGCTCGTTTTAGCCCTGGTAACCTCTTGGATTGGTTACGATTTCACTTCAATTCCTTGCTCACACAAGATCAAATGAACGTCTCACAATCGACTCGAAAATGGATTTAAAGTATTATTAAAATAATAAACAGTAATATATATTTTTATTATTAAGAAATATGTTTATAATAGTATGTTAATAAATTTATAATGTTACAAATATTCTTTAATTATTTAATGAAAAATCGAGTATTTTCTATCAAGTTCATGCCCCGTTCTTGATTGATTTTACTTTCTTCTTCAATGAAATATTTAATCACATCTTCGCGACAGGGGGTTTTGTAATACAGCAATTCCTTTTCAAAAATAACCATTTCTAAATGCGTTTTCAACAAAAATATTTGAGGTATATCTTTGTAATTTTCATATACCACGTCTACGATATTCTTAAATATGCTTTTATTAAATTTTCTGTCGGCATCACCGAGGAAAGGAGAAGATAATAACGTTTCACTCGAGGATCTTAATACAAAATTGAGTGAAGTTATTCTCAACGAATCGATAGAATAATTTGTGCACATTAGCTCGGACAATTTTTTTTTCTTAACTTTGTCAATTTTATCGAGTGGTGTTTTGCGTGCGGCCTCTTCGTAGTCATAAACTAACGGGTTTGTTACTGGATATTTCAATTCCGGTTCTTTAGACTTAATAGCTACACATCCATGACTTTTAATTCTTTTACCAGGATTGTTTTCGCCACCGGGTATTTCGAACCCCCCGTCGGTGACGTAATCCTGAATAATTAAATTTTTAACGACATTTTCAAAAAAAGGCATTTCACTTTCTGTAAAACAAATTTCGTTTAGATCAAAATTGAAGTGCTTCTTTAAAAGGTAAATTGCCGATAGAGCCAGGTCGCCCAAATTATTAAACTGATAATAATTAGATTCTATTTTTTCTAATGTAAAGAGATTATTAAGGGGTGAATTGTTTAGCCATTTTATAAAATCATTATTTTCCACCTCCTTTTCTTCTTTGCCATCTTTATTTTCTCGAATCTCACTTTTCACAAATAATTCTCCACAGTCGTGAAAATGCGATTCAAAAAAAATTTCACAATCGGCATTTTTATCGTCCATTGAACTTGTAAAACTCTTTTGGAAATAATTATGTTTTATAAAATAGAGAATAATGGTGTCAATTTTGTAGTATTCATGAATAACCTCGTTTACGTTTTTCAAAAATATGTCTTTCAATAAAATGGTTTTTGGTGAAGGTGGTAATTTTTGAGTAAGTGGTCCAAATTTAAATTTAGCTTCTAGGTTTTTCACACATAAGATATTCAAGAATGGGTTTATTATCGTTTGTTGAATTCCCAAGAGATGTAGCACTATGGATGGAAGCCCCATGACGTGTGGGATGCTGATATCCGGATTAGCATCATTAGATAAAATACCCAAGATTAAATTGATGATATCGCTGTAAGTTAGTTTTTTTATCCTTTGCCATGAAAAACCGTACACGAGACTTATATATAGTAGAATTGTGGTTAGGCACTGTTCGCGTATAGATTTTTCAGCAGATTTATTTTTTTCTTTATCAGTCTCCTCGGACGTCACTGGTTCCATTTCTGCACTGTTCATCGATCTGGATAACGTTTTCAAAACGCCGAGAATGGAGGAACAGGCAATGAGATGTGACGGTCGCGAATACTCGTTAAAATGCAAATTCATTTCGATGTTTAGGCTGAGTGGTCTTTTTTTCCTACGGTGGTTGAACTGATTCGTTTCTCTAGAAAACCACGTATCGTAAAGAAAACGATGAATGTTCGTCATGCTCAAATAGTTTATTAAAAACGTTTTAATCATTTGTAATTCATCAATATAGGTAGTGGGCGTGACGTAAAATATTCGCATAAAAAAATACAATTTAGTGTCAAGTAGTTCGTTGGCGTTGCGGAAAAAAGTTTCTCATTATTATTTCGGTTTGAATCGTCATTTGCGATATATAGAAGAGCATTGTAATATACCAAAGATAACAGACGCGGAGAATATTTTGCTCTCATTGTCATTTCCCCATCCGAAAATTTATTTCTAAAGTTAAATATATTTTCGAAATTGTCATTGCAAAATTTCATATATTTCCCTTCGTGGTATTCTGCATTCACAAAGTGGTCACTGTTCTCCCCCTTCTTCTCCTTAATATTTTGGATGGTGTCTGAGCACAGCTGAATAATCTGATTATAGGTGATGGGAATATTAGCTTTTAGCAGAAAATATGATTCGTTTTCCTCAACAACTTCACATTTTTGAATTAAAAATTCTTCATTTTGAGGTAGTAGGGGGTTTATTCCGAATTTTGGTAATTTAACGACGTGTAAATAACCATGGTCGTAGATATCATTAGAAAATGTCTTAAAAATTTCTGTGTTCCCATATAATTCTTTTGAATCATGAATTTTTCTCTCTCTAGAATTCCTACTTTTGTCTCGTTTGTATTTATTGTTTAAATCCTGAAAATGAGACCTCGTTAAATTTAATATTGCAATTTTATGTTTTCGTAAGAAGTTCTCCCTAATACCATCTTCCCAAAAAAATAAAGGCAGGGCTTCTTGCATGTTATTCATCTTGTTTATACTTGAAATATCTTTTTTCAAAGATGTGTGACATAATCGAACGAGAGAGCTAAAATTTTCCGTGAAATTATTTTCTTTCATGTCAACAACATATTGATAATTATTAACGGTGCTTCGAAGTAAGTCTAATGTTTTCAGCTTAGGATGTTCGTAGGGTTGATTCAAAGCCATAGTGAGTGAACAACTGCGAAATAAAAATTTGAAATATCGGTCGGTGAGATAAATTAAAATTTAAATTTCATAAAAATATTTATTATTAATCTATAATTTTTTAATTTTTTCATTTTATATTTCATATGAAACAAATATATAATAATAGAGCAAAAACGTATTATTTTTTTTATGTCGATTTTAAAAAGTTTTTAAAATTGAATATTTAAGTATTGTTTTTGAAGGGAAGGAATTGAACCCATTAACGTAAATAATTTTATGACCCGTTGAAATGAATCTGAATACGCGTCAGAAAAATCGGTCAGATTTTTGTTTTCTACTCACTCACTCTATGAATAATAGGGAACGATTTGCATAAATGGCTATTTAAATTTGATAAAAAATATTTGCTTCAGATACAAGAAACATATTATAAAAATAACAGCCATTCTTAACTGAGATCGGGAAATTTAATTCATAGAGTGAGTGAGTAGAAAACAAAAATCTGAGCGATTTTTCTGACGCGTATTCAGATTCATTTCAACGGGTCATAAAATTATTTACGTGAATGGGTTCAATTCCTTCCCCTTCAAAAACAATACTTAAATATTCAATTTTAAAAACTTTTTAAAATCGACATAAAAAAAATAATACGTTTTTGCTCTATTATTATATATTTGTTTCATATGAAATATAAAATGAAAAAATTAAAAAATTATAGATTAATAATAAATATTTTTATGAAATTTAAATTTTAATTTATCTCACCGACCGATATTTCAAATTTTTCTTTCGCAGTTGTTCACTCACCATGGCTTTGAATCAACCCTACGAACATCCTAAGCTGAAAACATTAGACTTACTTCGAAGCACCGTTAATAATTATCAATATGTTGTTGACATGAAAGAAAATAATTTCACGGAAAATTTTAAGCTCTCTCGTTCGATTATGTCACACATCTTTGAAAAAAGATATTTCAAGTATAAACAAGATGAATAACATGCAAGAAGCCCTGCCTTTATTTTTTTGGGAAGATGGTATTAGGGAGAACTTCTTACGAAAACATAAAATTGCAATATTAAATTTAACGAGGTCTCATTTTCAGGATTTAAACAATAAATACAAACGAGACAAAAGTAGGAATTCTAGAGAGAGAAAAATTCATGATTCAAAAGAATTATATGGGAACACAGAAATTTTTAAAACATTTTCTAATGATATCTACGACCATGGTTATTTACACGTCGTTAAATTACCAAAATTCGGAATAAACCCGCTACTACCTCAAAATGAAGAATTTTTAATTCAAAAATGTGAAGTTGTTGAGGAAAACGAATCATATTTTCTGCTAAAAGCTAATATTCCCATCACCTATAATCAGATTATTCAGCTGTGCTCAGACACCATCCAAAATATTAAGGAGAAGAAGGGAGAGAACAGTGACCATTTTGTGAATGCAGAATACCACGAAGGGAAATATATGAAATTTTGCAATGACAATTTCGAAAATATATTTAACTTTAGAAATAAATTTTCGGATGGGGAAATGACAATGAGAGCAAAATATTCTCCGCGTCTGTTATCTTTGGTATATTACAATGCTCTTCTATATATCGCAAATGACGATTCAAACCGAAATAATAATGAGAAACTTTTTTCCGCGACGCCAACGAACTACTTGACACTAAATTGTATTTTTTTATGCGAATATTTTACGTCACGCCCACTACCTATATTGATGAATTACAAATGATTAAAACGTTTTTAATAAACCATTTGAGCATGACGAACATTCATCGTTTTCTTTACGATGCGTGGTTTTCTAGAGAAACGAATCAGTTCAACCACCGTAGGAAAAAAAGACCACTCAGCCTAAACATCGAAATGAATTTGCATTTTAACGAGTATTCGCGACCGTCACATCTCATTGCCTGTTCCTCCATTCTCGGCGTTTTGAAAACGTTATCCAGATCGATGAACAGTGCAGAAATGGAACCAGTGACGTCCGAGGAGACTGATAAAGAAAAAAATAAATCTGCTGAAAAATCTATACGCGAACAGTGCCTAACCACAATTCTACTATATATAAGTCTCGTGTACGGTTTTTCATGGCAAAGGATAAAAAAGCTAACTTATAGCGATATCATCAATTTAATCTTGGGTATTTTATCTAATGATGCTAATCCGGATATCAGCATCCCACACGTCATGGGGCTTCCATCCATAGTGCTACATCTCTTGGGAATTCAACAAACGATAATAAACCCATTCTTGAATATCTTATGTGTGAAAAACCTAGAAGCTAAATTTAAATTTGGACCACTTACTCAAAAATTACCACCTTCACCAAAAACCATTTTATTGAAAGACATATTTTTGAAAAACGTAAACGAGGTTATTCATGAATACTACAAAATTGACACCATTATTCTCTATTTTATAAAACATAATTATTTCCAAAAGAGTTTTACAAGTTCAATGGACGATAAGAATGCCGATTGTGAAAAATTTTTTGAATCGCATTTTCATGTGAAAAGTGAGATTCGAGAAAATAAAGATGGCAAAGAAGAAAAGGAGGTGGAAAATAATGATTTTATAAAATGGCTAAACAATTCACCCCTTAATAATCTCTTTACATTAGAAAAAATAGAATCTAATTATTATCAGTTTAATAATTTGGGCGACCTGGCTCTATCGGCAATTTACCTTTTAAAGAAGCACTTCAATTTTGATCTAAACGAAATTTGTTTTACAGAAAGTGAAATGCCTTTTTTTGAAAATGTCGTTAAAAATTTAATTATTCAGGATTACGTCACCCACGGGGGGTTCGAAATACCCGGTGGCGAAAACAATCCTGGTAAAAGAATTAAAAGTCATGGATGTGTAGCTATTAAGTCTAAAGAACCGGACTTGAAATATCCAGTAACAAACCCGTTAGTTTATGACTACAAAGAGGCCGCACGCAAAACACCACTCGAAAAAATTGACAAAGTTAAGAAAAAAAAATTGTCCGAGCTAATGTGCACAAATTATTCTATCGATTCGTTGAGAATAACTTCACTCAATTTTGTATTAAGATCCTCGAGTGAAACGTTATTATCTTCTCCTTTCCTCGGTGATGCCGACAGAAAATTTAATAAAAGCATATTTAAGAATATCGTAGACGTGGTATATGAAAATTACAAAGATATACCTCAAATATTTTTGTTGAAAACGCATTTAGAAATGGTTATTTTTGAAAAGGAATTGCTGTATTACAAAACCCCCTGTCGCGAAGATGTGATTAAATATTTCATTGAAGAAGAAAGTAAAATCAATCAAGAACGGGGCATGAACTTGATAGAAAATACTCGATTTTTCATTAAATAATTAAAGAATATTTGTAACATTATAAATTTATTAACATACTATTATAAACATATTTCTTAATAATAAAAATATATATTACTGTTTATTATTTTAATAATACTTTAAATCCATTTTCGAGTCGATTGTGAGACGTTCATTTGATCTTGTGTGAGCAAGGAATTGAAGTGAAATCGTAACCAATCCAAGAGGTTACCAGGGCTAAAACGAGCGTTTTTAACGCTAAATTTAATAAAGGACATCCGAGAGACGCGCCACCGCCAACCACTTCACTCGTGGTCGAGACGTGATTTGAATACCACGGTGATATTGGGTTTTTGGTAGTTAAACTTCTCAGAAGGATGGCGGGTGTTGTGGGTCCGATATAGTCGTGGCACATCCGGTGATATCCCGAGGACACGTTCTGAAAGAAAGTTTGGTTTTCACCGTTCCGCGTTGAATCGCAAATGCCACGGGCCGGAAACCACGCGCAATAAGGGTTTTGCGACGCTACGCACGCTCGGCAGGAGGTGGCTTTGCCGCATCTATGCAAAGGTATTGATTTCACTTCGGTGTCGGTTATAACGATCAACTTTGGGTCTCCACCGTCAGACCGTTTCGCTATCAAAAGTTTATTTATCGATACGGGGGTTTCGAATAAACGAATTTCTTCGACGATGATTGGACTGACGCGCCATTCCTTCTCTTCAGAAGGCGCGTTAATAACCATCAACACTTTTCCATTGTCGGTCGCGACGAATACGACGTCAACGAAGCCGCCCGGGTGCACCGGCACTCGAGGATCGACCGTAAGCTTCGCGAATTTATACTCGAACGAGGCTTTCATAAACAACGGTCTTCCGTGGAATGGCGAGACGAGCCCATCCATGAGAGGATGAGAGCGAATAAAATCGATATTTTCTTGGGGAAGGTCTCGGCTGTCATTCACGCAGACGCCTGGACGAGGCTCGGGAACCCCGCTATAAGGAACGGTTTTCCAGTTCGAGTCGAGACCTTTTTTCTCCTTGAAAGGACCGTCGAAGTTATCGAGAATGTCCCTCATCGAAAAACAACAAACCGCCGACCCCGGGGTAGAGTTCGGAGGTGTCGTAAAAATAGCGTATATCGCCTCATCATCGTAGCCGTCGCCGTGGCCGCCGTTAGCGCCCGAAATTACGTCGCTGACGGATTGTATTTCGTTGAAGTAGAAAGGGTATTTTCCCGGCGATGAACATTTGAGTCTACTTTTCAAAAACGTCGTCCAGGTTAAAACCTCTTGGAGGCGGTGGCGCCGATTTCCTCGATCGGACTTACAAACTCTTGCCACGCGAGAGTAAACTATTTTGCCACAGTTCATGTATTCGATAGCCGTTTCACGAAAAAAAAAGACATAGTCCCCGTATTCGAAAGAGTGAACGAAATCTGGACAATTAAGCTGATGGTAATCTTTCGAATCGGTTTTTAGGGGGTCTCTGAATATCATTGGGATCATCCCTTGGAAATCACTGACTGTCCCCGAGTAGAGGTGACCGTCCGCGAAAACGAAAGTCGAGTTATGTTTCGGGCTGAAGGGGCATCTACCGACGCCAGAGCGTTCTACGTACGTGAGTTTCCCATCCTCACTCGACGAATATTCTCTGCAGGTCGGCTTATAGGCGTTGGTACCACAAACAAAAAACCCTCCCCCCGTTGTTTTCGCGAACAGTCGAAAGTAATTATGACATTCGGTTTCGGGTTTACCTTTCTCAAAGCACGAGTCGCTATCCGATTTCATCGAAATCCATTCGATTCTCCCGCTTAAAAGCTCTGACATATCGATGATGCTTACGTTGTAGATGTAGTTTCTCGCTCCGATGAGAATGGAGTCCTCGTCCCTTCGCAAAAGTTGAAAATAATCGACGAGATTTCTGCTGCCGTGGAAACTTTGCGATGCTAAGTCACCCGAATTGACGACCAAATTTGGAGTTAGCTCGTGAACTATTTCTAAAGCCGCAGCGGTTGATAACTTCGTCGTCATAGGAAAAATGACAGGGTAAACGAATATTAAAAATAACGATTTTAAACGCCCGAGTCGACAAAGTCTTCCTCTTCGCCCACCCATGGGTCTTGTGACGCCAAGCGCGCCAGAATTTTCACCAAATTTAATATCGAAATCTAATAATGGTTTCATAGCTTCTCTTTGGAGCGGTGGTGGTTGATAAATTGATGTTAGTAGATGGATGTCTTAAGTTAATGTCAGAGCGCGCGAGGGTAGTGGTGTAAAGAAAGAAATGAATGAATAACCAAAAAAAAAAATACTTTTGATAAAATTGACTTTATTTAATTTTTTAGATTTCATTATATTTATTTATGTCCTACAACATCTCCCGAGCAAAATTATATTTAAACCTAAAAAAATGAAAAATATAAAAACAATAGTTAATGTAATTTGTTCATCACTGTAGTAGTTCACCGCCCTTTTATCGTAATTATTCTCGTCGATAATCGACGGTTTTAAGTGATCGGATGTTGATGACTGATTATTTTTATAGTCTTTTTTTCCTTCGCCGTTTGCATTTTTCTCGATCTTTGTTGAGAATGAATCGGCAGTGGAGTTTGTTTTATTATTATTGTTGTCACTACTTCTATCGAGTGTTTCAACATTCGCTGATGAGTTTGAAATATTAGCGATTGATAGGGTCACGTTTTTAAATTTAGTCGTGAATTTATCTCCTTCGTTTAATAAAGATGATTTTGTGCTGATTTTGCGTTTTTTCTCAATAACTAGAAGCTGAATATTGGAGGACTCCACCTCTTTAATACTTGCTTTGGTACCCCATTCGTTCAAAAAAGGGGTCTCGGCGTTGGAAATAGCGCCTTGGGTGGTCGATGGTGTATAACTATCGATCGAAGATAACCTGGTACTTTCAGTGGTCTTTTCGATATTATTTTTGATATCTGCATCTTTTCCTACTACGGGAAGACTATTCTTGCTATTTTCGCGTTTCGTATTGATCAATGGTGTTAAATAAAATAATTCATCAGGTCGATTTAATTTCTCAGTATTTATTTTTTTATTACTTTTAATCGACCGAGAGGTACCGGTATCACCACTGCGTTCTTTGATATTCGATTGCTTCGTGGCATTAGTAATTGGAGACGAGGTGGTCGAAAGAACGGTTTTTTCTGTTCGAATATTATTTATCAAATTGAAATATCTGACTGAAAACATATCGTTATGTGATGTATAAGATATTGTGGTGGTTTCATTAACTTTCCGGAAACACGGGGGGTTTTTAGGCACTTTTAAGGGAGCGTTAGAGCAAAAAGTAGCGCAGTTTCCCTTTATCACAAGACCACAAAATTTGAGTTCTTTAAATTCGTATATATGCGCGGCCTGTTCCTCGTTCGCTTTTGAGATATTTCTGAAATTATCATTGCTATTAGCGTTAGTTGTAAAAATTAGATGCGAAAATTTATAGCTTTGAGTAGTGCCTGCATCAAAGGTAAAATTCAAATACCCTTTATAACTAAGATCACGGAATTTAAAATTTAGATATATTCTAGATTTGAAGAGATGAATTTTTTTAGTTTTACAAGAGCGGAACCCGCGTTCATATAACTCGCCATTGCCGAGGAAACTGCATTTCGCCATTGGAGGTAAAAGCATCAGCTTAATTTCGAGAACGGGGAAAGATTTGCATGAAGGGCTATTTAATTTTGCTAAAAACGTATCCGCTTCACGTATGTGAAACATATTATAAAAATAACTATCGTGATTTCCCGCGATCGGAAAATCTACGCAAGAGAATTCTGTCTTATATTCGTTATTCACATTGAACGCGTGTAATCGAGTAGGAAATTCGGAAAGTGAAAATAAAAGTAGGAAAGGAATAATGAATACCATTAAGTTATTAATATATTGCTGTATTGTATGTATTAATAAAGGAATTTTTTGAAAAAAAGGATTTTATTTAATTAAAATAATCTAATTTTTAATTTTTATTTATTTATTTATTAAATTTCTCACATCGCAATTTTCAAGAAGCGATTTATATAAATAAAAACATTTGTTTGATCGTACGGATTCTTAGTTTTATAAAAAAAAATGCGTTTAAAATTCTTAGCAAATTCCAATTTTTCAAAATAATAAATTAAATTATATTTTTATAGTTTATTTCGTGCGAAACCGCTATTTAAAGGTTCTTTTGTTTAGAGCCCCGACATTTTCTACCCGTTCATCATGGATTCTCCACGGCCTTCTTTCGACCCCACAATGGAAACATTGCAGTTAATTCAAAGTACAGTAAGTAGTTTCCAATACGTGGTGAAACTGAAAGAAAATACTTTTACTGAAAATTTTAGCACGCTTATTCGCAAGCGCTACCAATCGTTGGAAAAAGACCCAATTTCGTCCATAAACAAAATGAACCACTTGGAGAAGACCCTACCGATATTTTTTAACGAGAGATTCGCATCGGATTTTTTGAAGGAATCGAAAATTCCAATTTTAAATTTGGCGATGACGCATTTTAAAAATTTAATGGAGAAATATAAAAAAGAAACAAATAGGGGCGCTAGGGAAAGAAACAGTCAATGTCTTGACGAATTTTATAGAAATAGTGAAATTTATCAAACATTTTCCGATGGCGTTTACGCTCAAGGATACACTCGCATCATACGGATACCAAAATTTGGGACGGAGTCAAAGACTTATATAAAGGAAGAGTTCTTAATTAACAAATTTGATAACGATAACATCAAAAGTGAAGATAAATCCTTCGTTTCACTGAAAGCAAATATTCCTATCACTGTTAATCAGATTGATGAATTATGCTTAGATTCAATTCGCACTATCAAAAACAATGGTGATGACGCTCTTGTTGGAGAGGATGAGGATGCTGCTATTGAAAATAAATGTGAAAAAATTATAATTGAAAATATTGAAAATATGTTAAGCTTGGAACGGTGTTTGAGCAATAGATCGAAATCGAAATATTCTAACCAATTTCTATCTTTGTTTTACTTTAACGCGATATTGTATATTTCTAACGAACGTTTGAATGAGAACAACCCAAGATTGTTTTCTGCAACACCGACGAACTATTTGACCTTAAAATTGTATATGTTTTTTCGAATATTCTACGTTACTCCTACCACCTATGTTAAGGAATTGCAAATGTTTAAATTATTTTTAATCGATCGTTTAAGCACGGCAAGCGTCAACCGATTTCTTTTTGATGCTTGGCTATTTAGAGAAATGAATCAAATTAATAAGAGACAAAAGAGATCATTCTCACTAAATGCTGAATACGAATTTGTGCTTTAATGAATATTCGAACCCCACTCACCTTATTTCATGCTCCTCAATCCTCGAAGCCTTAAAACAGTCATCTAAATCAATGGAAAAAGACGAAATCGAGCTTGCTCAAATTACGGGAGTTCCCGGTAAAAGGGAGGAAGAAAGAATCAATTCGATCAAAGAATCCCTTAAAAACGAATGCTTGAATATATTACTTCTTTATTTTGGTCTTGTTTACGCAATTTCATGGCGAATATTGAGACGGCTAAATTATGAAGAAGTTATTGATTTAGTTTTTGGAGTTCCACCAGAAACGATTCAGCCACCTATTAGCTTGCCGCACCTTATGGGGTTGCCATCGACGGTTCTTCATTTGTTGGGAATTCAGCAATCGCAAATAAATCCTTTCATGAAGGTTATTTGTAATTCGAACGGAGATTTCCAATATGAATTTGGACATTTTTCAAAAACTAAAGAATCTAATGAGGAAAATGTGGCGTCGGGTAAAACTGCCGACTGTATTCATAACCGTTCTGAGCCACCAAAAGGAGGAAATATTTTGCCTCTTCGTTTTATAAAAGAAATCTTGTTTCAAACAACTTTAGATCTCTCCATTCCTGAAAAATACCCAAATATGTGTGAAAAATATTCAAAAAATAGTTTTCGATATGCAGATTGGAAGATATCTCAAAGAGAATATTTTGAAAATGCTGAACTCAATTCATTGTTTATAATTACAAAATTAGGCGATGGTGTTTATCAGTTCAAAAATATCGGAGATTTGGCTTTATGGGCGCTCGTTTTGTAGAAAAAATATAT
Source organism: Trachelipus rathkii (assembly GCA_015478945.1). Classification (NCBI taxonomy): domain Eukaryota; kingdom Metazoa; phylum Arthropoda; class Malacostraca; order Isopoda; family Trachelipodidae; genus Trachelipus; species Trachelipus rathkii. The sequence goes on from JABUQX010005062.1 coordinate 89,882, forward strand.
CGGTTTCGACTTAAAACAGATTTGTTTCTCGAAGCCTCAAATGCCAAAATTTGAAAAGCTTGTAAAAAATTTAATAATTCAAGATTACATCGTTCATGGCGGATTTAAATTACCAGGAGAAAAAAATGACGCTAAAAAATTTAAGAAACAGCTTACTTCTGAGATTATTCCCGCAGATCCGTTATCGAACTACGCCATTACTCATCCACTTTCGTACGATTATAAAAAGGTCATCATAACGGGGATATCTGCTTTCAGTTTAAATGATTTTTTTGAAGAGAAACTACGAGAGATATTTTCAACGAAATATTCTGTCAACGCCTTAAGAATAACATCACTAAATTTTTTATTAAAATCGTCTGCTGAATCATTATTATCTTCTCCCTTCTTTGACGATGAGGATAAAAAAATAAGGAAACGGCTATTTGCAAAAATTATAAATGCGGCTGACGAGAATTTTAAAGATATGCCTGAAATGCTGCTTTTGAAAACGCACACCGAGAAGATTTTCGAAGATGGACTAGCTTCGTACAAAAACCTAGATCGCCGAGAAACGATCAGGTTTTTCAACGGGGGTTTAAACAACTTCGACATCAGTCAGGAGAAATTGAAAACAATTGAAAAAACGCGCTTTTATATTTGAAAATAGCTAAAGTGTTCACATTTCATATATTGTTTATATCATACATGAAATAAATTTTTTATATTATATATTACCTTTCTTTCCCTTAAAAATTTTTATACTTTGCAAGATTTACGATGAAAAACGTAAAAACCTCCCTCCCTGTGAAGACGGCACTTCAGGATCAACGGTAAGCTTTGTAAATTTATACTCGAACAAGGCCTTCATAATAAACGGCCTTCCGTGGAATGGTAAGACGAGCCCATCCGTGAGAGAATTAGAGGAAAAAATCGACATTTTCTCGGCTGTCATTCACGCAGACGCCTGGACGAGGTTCGGGAACCCCACTATAAATTTTTGCTCCTTGAAAAGACCGCCGAGGTATCCAGAACATCCTTCATCTAAAAAGAACAAACCGCCGACCCCGGAATAGAGTTTGGGGTTGTCGTAAGTAAAAAGAGCATATATTACTTCATCATCGTGCCCAAAATTACGCCACTGACGGATTGTACTTTGTCGAAGTAGAAAGGGTATTCTTCCGGCGATGTGCAATTGAGTCTACTTTTCAAAAACGTCGTCCGGGTTGAAACCTCTTAAGCGCGGTGGCAACGATCTCCTCGATCAGATTTTGCAGACTCTCGGAACGCGAGAGTAAACTACTTTGCCGCAGTTCATGTTTCGCGAAAAAAAGAGAAAACGTAAACCCCGTATTCGAACGAGTGGACGAAATTGGGATTTTGGAGCTGATAGTAGTCACCCGAAATCGAAACTTGTATTTCATTCTCATTCAATTTTGTTTTTTTGGCTAAATTAGTGAATCGACCATCCTCGGCTGAATTAGTAAATCAACCTCGACCGAATGAGAATGAGATAGCTTTCCCCTAATCAAAACTTGTATCTCATTCTCATTTAATTTTGTTCCCTCAACCTAATTAGTGAATCGACCATCCTAGGCTAAATTAGTGAATCGACCTCGACCCAATGAGAATGAGATAATTTACCCGAAATCGAAACTTGTATCTCATTCTCATTTAATTTTGTTTCTTTTGCTAAATTAGTGAATCGACCATCCTCGGCTGAATTAGTGAATCGACCTCGACCGAATGAGAATGAGATAATTTACCTGAAATCGAAACTTGTATCTCATTCTCATTCAATTTTGTTTCTTTGTCTAAATTAGTGAATCGACCATCCTCGGCTGAATTAGTGAATCTACCTCGACCGAATGAGAATGAGATAATTTACCCGAAATCGAAACTTTTATCTTATTCTCATTCAATTTTGTTTCTTTGGCTAAATTAGTGAATCGACCATCCTCGGCTGAATTAGTGAATCGACCTCGACCGAATGAGAATGAGATAATTTACCTGAAATCAAAACTTGTATCTTATTCTCATTCAATTTTGTTTCTTTGGCTAAATTAGTGAATCGACCATCCTCGGCTGAATTAGTGAATCGACCTCGACCGAATGAGAATGAGATAATTTACCCGAAATCGAAACTTGTATCTCATTCTCATTTAATTTCGTTCATCGACTAAATTAGTGAATCGACCATCCTCGGCTGAATTATTGAATCGACCTCGACCGAATGAGAATGAGATAATTTACCCGAAATCGAATATTGTATCTTATTCTCATTCAATTTTGTTTCTTTGGCTAAATTAGTGAATCGACCATCCTCGGCTGAATTAGTGAATCAACCTCGACCGAATGAGAATGAGATAGCTTTCCCCTAATCGAAACTTGTATCTCATTCTCATTTAATTTTCTTTCATCGACTAAATTAGTGAATTGACCATCCCCGGCTGAATTAGTGAATCGACCTCAACCGAATGAGAATGAGATAGCTTTACCCGAAATCGAAACTTGTATCTCATTCTCATTTAATTTTCTTTCATCGACTAAATTAGTGAATCGACCATCCTCGGCTGAATTAGTGAATCGACCTCGACCGAATGAGAATGAGATAATTTACCCGAAATCGAAACGTATCTCATTCTCATTCAATTTTGTTTCTTTGGCTAAATTAGTGAATTGACCATTCTCGGCTGAATTAGTGAATCTACCTCGACCGAATGAGAATGAGATAATTTACCCGAAATCGAAACTTGTATCTCATTCTCATTCAATTTTGTTTCTTTGGCTAAATTAGTGAATCGACCATCCTCGACTGAATTAGTGAATCTTCCTCGACCGAATGAGAATGAGATAATTTACCCGAAATCGAAACGTATCTCATTCTCATTCAATTTTGTTTCTTTGGCTAAATTAGTGAATTGACCATTCTCGGCTGAATTAGTGAATCTACCTCGACCGAATGAGAATGAGATAATTTACCCGAAATCGAAACTTGTATCTCATTCTCATTCAATTTTGTTTCTTTGGCTAAATTAGTGAATCGACCATCCTCGGCTGAATTAGTGAATCTACCTCGACCGAATGAGAATGAGATAATTTACCTGAAATCGAAACTTGTATCTCATTCTCATTCAATTTTGTTTCTTTTTCTAAATTAGTGAATCGACCTCGACCGAATGAGAATGAGATAATTTACCCGAAATCGAAACTTGTATCTTATTCTCATTCAATTTTGTTTCTTTGGCTAAATTAGTGAATCGACCATCCTCGGCTGAATTAGTGAATCAACCTCGACCGAATGAGAATGAGATAATTACCCGAAATCGAATATTGTTTCTCATTCTCATTCAATTTTGTTTCTTTGGCTAAATTAGTGAATCGACCATCCTCGGCTGAATTAGTGAATCTCCTCGACCGAATGAGAATGAGATAGCTTTACCCGAAATCGAAACTTGTATCTCATTCTCATTTAATTTTCTTTCATCGACTAAATTAGTTAATCGACCATCCTCGGCTGAATTAGTGAATCGACCTCGACCGAATGAGAATGAGATAATTACCCGAAATCAAATATTGTATCTCATTCTCATTCAATTTTGTTTCTTTGGCTAAATTAGTGAATCGACCATCCTCGGCTGAATTAGTGAATCAACCTCGACCGAATGAGAATGAGATAATTACCCGAAATCGAATATTGTATCTCATTCTCATTCAATTTTGTTTCTTTGGCTAAATTAGTGAATCGACCATCCTCGGCTGAATTAGTGAATCGACCTCAACCGAATGAGAATGAGATAATTTACCCGAAATCGAAACTTGTATCTCATTCTCATTTAATTTTCTTTCATCGACTAAATTAGTGAATCGACCATCCTCGGCTGAATTAGTGAATCGACCTCGACCAAATGAGAATGAGATAATTTACCCGAAATCGAAACTTGTATCTCATTCTCATTTAATTTTCTTTCATCGACTAAATTAGTGAATCGACCATCCTCGGCTGAATTAGTGAATCGACCTCAACCGAATGAGAATGAGATAATTTACCCGAAATCGAAACTTGTATCTCATTCTCATTCAATTTTGTTTCTTTATCTAAATTAGTGAATCGACCTCGACCGAATGAGAATGAGATAGCTTTATCCGAAATTTTAAACCGTCAATTTTCCGTTCCCGGTTTGTGTCCATTTGTGTAATGATGTGGAGCACCATATTTTTGACACTCCCGTCCTATTTATGTAGACCGATATGTAGACCGATATAGGTAGACCGGTAGGTACCCGATATGTAGACCAATAGGTAGACCCATAGGTAAACCGACATGTAAACCGACATGTAGACCATCATGTAGACCGACATATAGATAGACCGTCATGTAGACCGTCATGCAGACCGACATGTAGACCGATATGTAGACCGACATGTAGACCGACATGTAGACCGTAAAGTAGAAATACATGTAGACCGAAAAGTAGACATACATGTAGACCGACATGTAGACCCTAAAGTAGAGAGGCATGTAGACCGACATATAAACTAACATGTGGACCGACATGTAGACCGACATGTAGACCCTAAAGTAGAGATGCATGCAGACCGACATATAAACCGACATGTAGATCGACATGTAGACCGACATGTGAACCCTAAAGTAGAGAGGCATGTAGACCGACATATAAACCGACATGTAGACGACATGTAGACCGACATGTAGACCGACATGTAGACCAACATGTAGACCGACATGTAGACCGATATGTAGAACGACATGTAGACCGACATGTAGACCGATATGTAGACCGACATGTAGACCGACATATAAACCGACATGTAGACCATCATGTAGACATACGTATAGACCGACATGTAGATCGTAAAGTAGACAGACATGTAGACTGACATATAAACCGACATGTAGATCGACATGTAGACCGACATGTAGACCGAAATATAGAACAAAATGTAGACCGGTAGGTAGCCGATATGTAGACCGATAAGTAGACCGATATAGGTAGACCGGTAGGTACCCGATATGTAGACCACATGTAAACCGACATGTAAACCGACATGTAGACCAAGTAAATATTGCCCTGTTTCATCATCACAAATGTCGGGTAGTTTTTTTGCCGGGAAAACCACAGGGCGAATGTAGCGAGCGCAGCGAGCGAAGTGAGCCCCACCGGCATGGTTACTACCCTGTTTCAAGAAGAACTATTTTTAATAAAGGTTTTTATTATAATATAAAGGCGGTATTTTTAATTTCCTCAGGATAGATTTTTATATAAATAATGTTTTAAACCGAGCCCATTTATCATTGTAAATATATTGCCCTGTTTCACCATCACAAATGTCGGGCAGTTCTTCTGCCGGGAAAACCACGGGGCGAATAAAGCGAGCGCAGCGAGCGAAGTGAGCCCCACCGGCATGGTTACCGCCCTGTTTCAAGAAGAACTATTTTTAATAAAGGTTTTTATAATATAAAGGTGGTATTTTTAATTTCTTCAGTATCGATTTTTATATAAATAAAGTTTTAAACCGAGCCCATTTATCAGACTAAATATTGCCCTGTTTCACCATCAGAAATGTTGGGCAGTTCTTCTGCCGGAAAAACCACGGGGCGAAAGTAGCGAGCGCAGCGAGTGAAGTGAGCCCCACAGGCATGGCTACCACCCTGTTTCATTTCATATAGTTTCATTATATATTTTTATGTAGAACTATTTTTAATAAAGGTTTTATATAGTAAAGTTAGTTTTTTTTAATTTTTCCATTATCGATTTGCGTAGGTGAAGAGAGGTATAACGAAGATATTTATGACCGCGAGGAACCATTTAAATACATTTCAGAGGACTACACCTAAGAAAGAATCAACGCTCAATTAAATCCCAGCATCGAAATAGAAGCCCGCGATATAGACGTTGGTGGAATGATAAATGAAGTTGAAGAAAATCTCACAACCAACATGACTGAAGTTAAAGCAAATCTTAAGGATAAATATGAAGAAGGTTTTAAGGATATAATGAATAAAATGGACAATTAATTTCATGATTTTGATAAGTTATCGAGGAGAAAATTAAGAAAATCGCTAAAGCAATAATAAATAGACAAAATAAACGTGATCGAAAGAAGAAAAGAAAGGTTGAAGATGATGACCAAATTTTATAATAAAGTTGGCACTTTTTAGTTTATTCAGAATCGGTAACATTAGCCTCCCATGCGCGGGCGTAGCCCGCGCTCAATGGACAAGCTTGCTCCGTTAGGAGCAAGAGGAGCGCAGCGACGTTGCTTGTTTCCACTAAACAAAATCAACCTAATTGCAATTTTATTCAGTAATAATAAATATATTTTCAAATCTTTTTTTTTGATTTTTTAGTTTTTTTTTTTTTGGCTTATTTTTGATAACCATAATCGATATGGCCAACGAGACATCTTCCATAGATCCTAAAATACAAAAAACTTTGAAGTTAATTCAAAGTACTGTGACCGATTTTCAGTACGAGGTGAATACGAAAGAAAATAATCTGAAGGAAAATTTTGACACCCTCGTTAGTTCGCCTCATCGTCTAGTGAAAAAAAAATTGAAATCGAGCATTAACGAATTAAACAATTTGAAAATAACCCGACCTTTCTTTTTTAATGAACAAGATATGAGAAATATTTTCCAAATTTGTAAAATTGGAATTTTAAATTTAGCTATGCTACATTTTAAAAATCTGAATGAAGGGTGTAGAAAAGATAAAAAGAGACGCGCAAATGAAATCAATATTCGACGTTCTCAAGAAATATATGGAAACACCGAAATTTTCAAGTCATTTTCAGACGATATTTACGAACAAGATTATCGCCATATATATTTACCCAAATTTGGAACAGGAGCCTCAACTTCTCAAAAAGAAGAATTTTTATTTCAAAAATGTTATTCTTCTGATGATGCTGCGGCGGATATGGACGATATACATTTTTTTCGTTTAAAAGTCAACGTCCCCATCACGTATAATCAAATCATTCGGTTGTGTTTAGCTAAAATTCAGTATCATACTAGTAACGATAAACATGAACACATGGCCATAACTAATACTGAAGGTATGAATAAACAGTTACAAATTACGATTGAGAATATGTTACGTTTTGAAGATTGTTTAGAACAAAAAAGTATGATGAAATATACTTCTCATTTGTTATCCTTATTTTATTTCAACGCGGTATTATATATCTGTAATAATGATGGCGATACAAAATTATTTTCCGCAACACCGACTAATTACTTAACTTTAAAGTTATATTTCTTTTTGCGCACCTATTACGTTACACCAGCTACGTATATCATGGAATTGCAACTGTTCAAAAGAGTGTTAATAAATAATTTGAGCAAGGCAAACATTCACCGGTTCCTTTTTGATTCATGGGTTTTTAGAGAAATGAATCTTTTCAGCCGTCGTAAGAAAAAAAGAGCTTACAGTCTAAGCACCGAAATGAATATGTATTTTAATGATTTTTCGAGATCATCTCACCTCATTTCCTGCTATTCGCTTCTCGAAGTCTTAAAAAAATTATCTAGATCGATGGAGAAAAATGAAATGGAACTAAAACTGCTTTCTGATGATGAAAAAATCTCAGTGAATAAGATTAATTTACTCAAGAGCTCTCTGAAAACGGATTGTTTTAATATTTTGCTTATATATTTAGGGCTAGTGTATGGAATTTCATGGCCAAAAATTAAACAGCTTAAATATCGCGACGTATTAAATTTAGTTTTGGGCATTTTACCTGATAAAACTAAGAATATTAGTATTCCGCATGTTATGGGATTGCCATCGATAACACTTCTTTTATATGGAATTCGGCAGTCACAAGCAAATCCATTCATCAAGGATATGTGCCCAAAAAGCGAAGCTCTCAAATTTAAATTCGGTCCCTTGCCGGATATAACCCCACCGCCGTTCAACAATATTTTAATAAAAGAGAGCGTATGCACGACAAAAATAAAGCGAGTCCTCGAAGAACATTATAAATCGGATCAAAAATTTTCAAACCTCTTGCTTTTTATTATAAATAATTATTTTGAAACGAACCCTGAACTTTCGATTGATGAGATGCATGTAGTTTGTGAACGATTTTTTGATTCCCATTACCCGGAAATAAATCTAAAGGATAAAAAAAAGGGGTATGAAAAAGATTATCAGCGGCAGCAACAGCAGCGACAACTGCAAGATCATTTAGGAAATTCACCACTTAATAGCCTGATTACTGTAAAAAAAGTAAGTATAAATCATTATCGGGTCGACAACATTGGAGACATGGCTTTATTAGCGATTATCCTTTATAAAAAGTATATCGGTTTCGAGTTTGACGATTTATGCTTC
>JABUQX010005063.1:0-2500 GCA_015478945.1 Trachelipus rathkii
TTGTTGTACTTCGTTCCAGTTTCGAATTTGGGTGTTTAACCGTTTTCCGCATTTATCGTGAAACGCTTTCGCCTTTTTCGTGCGCCGCTTCAGTGTGTGTGTGTGTGTGTGTGTGTGTGTGTGTGTGTGTGTGTGTGTAAGCTTGTGGCAAGCTGTCATTTGATAAAATCAGATAATTTATATTTGTATGGGTTCATGACCCATCAAGAAGTTTATTTATTTACTGACCTGAGTTATATATATATATATATATATATATATATATATATATGCATACTTCTATGATATATCTGCTATGCTTTAGATTTATATATATATATATATGTAATATAATAATAATAATATGTATATATATGTATATACATAAAAAGGGGTACATATATGTATATACTCACTAATATGTAATATATATGTATATATAACTATATGCAAATATATATATATATATATATATATATATATATATATATATATATATATATATATATATATATATATATATATATATATATATATATATATAACTATATATATATAAGAAGTAGTGGAGTGCAACTTCCACGAACTTTTTCTGTGTATATATATCTACCGGGTTAGGTTTATCGTACCGTAATAAAATTTGGACGCCCGTCATATGGTGACGTAACTTCGTCGAAGACGAAGGGTTACGTGTCCGTCCACCGGAGAGTGCACAACTAAAATAGGAAATGTCCGTAGAAGGATGAAATTTGGAGATGGTATAGAGGAGGAAGGAGTAAGTAGGATTCAGATCCGGATTCGGATCCGGCTCCGGCACCAGTGCTGGCTCCCGTGCGGTGCCGAGTTAGTGAATATTTGTATAATAATACAATATTTGTATCCTTATATGTTATCGAACCCGTAGATCTCGAATATGAGGGTTGTAAGTTCGCAAAGGGTGTCTGGGGACACCCCCCCCGAGGGGGGTCCCAGAAGAAATGGACGGAATGCATAAGAGAAGTGGAGAAAGGAGTCGGAATTGGAGTCAGAGAAGAAAGGAGTCGGAGAAGGAGTCTGAATCAGAGGAGTCGGAGTCGGAGTCGATGCCGTCACCGGTGCTGGAGCCAGTGCGGTGCTGAATTAATAAATATTTGTTTAGTCCCATATTGGTATCAAAATATATGTTTATAAGGTCGTAGAACTCGAATATGAGGGTTGTACGTTCGTAAAGGGTGTCTGGGAACCCCAGGGGGGTCCTCAGAAAAAATGCATGGAACGCAAAACAGAAGAAGATGGAGGAAGGAGGAAGAAGGAAGGATGCATCTTACAAAGATAACCCGTTTTCTAAAGGTTTAAGACTGACATTTCTAATTTCAAATCTCGTTTTCTTTTTATAAACGTCAACTAAAATATATTTTTCCTAAGTTGAAACATGCATATATTGTTTGCTATTTTTATATTATAAGTTTCATTTTACATTTATTCTTTATGTTTAATTTTTTTTAATTTAAATTTTATTATTTATTTTCAAATTTTTATTAATTTTTATAACTTTTTATTTATTTTTTATTTATTTTCTGCTTTATTTGCTTAAAACATTTTGTTTTTAATAAAATTTTTATGCTTTTCATGTTTATAACTTAAAAAATTTGCGTTTTTACACACCCTAAAGAAGTAAATCAGTAAATTAGTAATTCAAACTACCCACCCCACCCTCCCCGCCCCTACATGATCTATTGATCTATTGATCTATTGATCTATTGATCTATTGATTCAAGTCATATTTTGTATAATATAACATAAAACCTTTATTTATTTTTTATTTTTTGTTTAAAAATATATTTTTTACTAAAATTTTTATTCTTTTTAAGTTTATAACTTAAAAAATTTGTTTTTACACCATCTAAAGCAGTAAATCAGTAAATCAGTAAATCAAACCGCCCTCCCCACCACCCCTCCTATCCGTCCTTGATCTACTGATCTATTGATATATTGATCTATTGATTAAAGTCATATTTTGTATAACATAACATAAAACTTTTATTTTATTTTTTAAAATTTTATTATATATTTTAAAAAAAAATCATTTTTTTTATTTATTTTTGTTTTATTTGATCAAAATATTTTTATTTTTACTGAATTTTTATTCTTTTTTATGTTTATAACTTAAAAAACTTGCGTTTACCCCCTAAAGCAGTAAATCAGTAAATCAAACCACCCATACCAGCACCCCTGCACCGCTCCAACCCCTCCATAATCTATTGATCTATTGACTCAAGTCATATTTTTTATAACATAATGCAAAACTTTTATTTATTTTTGTTTTATTTGTTTGAATCATTTTTGTTTTTACTAATTTTTATTCTTTTTATGTTTATAACTTAAAAAAACTTACGTTTTACATCCCCCTAAATCAGTAAATCAGTAAACCAAACCAGCCACCCCCGCACCCCTGCACCCCTCCCACTCCTCCCAACCCTCCATGATCTATTGACCTATTGATCTATTGATTCATGTTATTTTCATCCTTCCTTCCTGTTCT
>JABUQX010005063.1:7500-10000 GCA_015478945.1 Trachelipus rathkii
AAATAAAAAAAAATTGGCCCAAAGAGAGCTTTCAATACTTTATTCGATTAAGTAGATTTAAAAAAAAAAAAAAATTGGCTTCAACTTGGAGGCGGATAAACGACATGAGCCATATATATATATATAGAGCAATATAGAAATATATAGATAGATATATATATAGATAGTCTCTCTCGATATATATATATATATATATATATATATATATATATATATATATATATATATATATATATATATATATAGAGAGAGAGAGAGAGAGAGAGAGAGAGAGAGAGAGAGAATTATAATACTAATAAAAGCAAGAGATCTGACAAACCGCAAACAACATATATATTCGTTCGTTCGCCGAGACGTTAAATTTTGGAACATGAGAGTCAATTTTCCAAATTGTTTCGTATTCACAAATTTGAATTTCAGTATTGAAAACAAAGCGGTTGTTCTTGATATGCAACCGCAAGTTGTAAGTATAAAGCGTCCACGCGGTCATATTTTCACACACATTTTTCTCCTCAAAAATGTATAGGGCATGTGTTGTAAAGTGTCTGCAACAATCATGTTGGTTTGACATTTGGACTAACTAAAATTTGATGACGTTTTTTTTTCATTAAATAATAAATCATTGGAGTGTTATTATAATAAGATGCAATTTAATTTCTTTAATATTTAATCCTACTAAAAAAATTAAAGAATAAAAAATAATAAATAGTTGCACACTAACTGTAAGTTGTATAAAATGGTGGTTGCGCAAACCTGCAACCAGGCCACAAGCCTATATATATCATATATGTATATATATATATATATAATAACAACAATAATATATATATATATGTATATGTATAATATATAATAATATATAATATAATATATCTATATATACACTATCTTTCTTAATAATATAATATATAATAATATAATATATCATATCATATATATATATATAATAATAATAATATGTATATAATGTATAATAATAATAATAATAATATAATAATAATAATAATAATAATAATATATAATAATGATAATATATATACTAATAACATAAAAATATAAAAATAATATAATAACACATATAATAATAATATAATAATAATATGAGTGTAATAATATGTATATATATATACCATATATATACCATATATATATAATATATGCTATATATATATATACATATATATATATATATATATGCACTTATATATATATATCACTGTATATATATATACTGCTGCTATACTTTATCTTTATATATCGCTCTTTATATATTATATAATGCTGATGGGAAAGGACCAGAGACTTACATGAAATCCTGCTTCAAACAAATTTTAATTCCAAATCAATGACCAACATGAAAGAAGGGAGAGTATTCCAGTCTTTATAAGTAGAGTACTAGTGTGAATGAGCACAGCGTTTAAATATGGGGTAAGAAAGAAGAACAGAAAATGGATGAGATAGTTTAAATAGACAACTTACCAGTAGCTCTCGTCTAAAGAAAAGTTATGTGACTAGGCAACATAGAAGAGCACACTGTTGGTTGTAATAATGAGAGTAGTATAAGACGAGTGCTGTGACTGTACGAAAGTCAAAAGATTGGATAAAGTAACTAAGAGCTTCATGAATGGACCATCGAAGTTTTGAAAGAGCCTCAGATCACTTAACCTTTTAGAAAATTTATTGAGAGAAAAAGTAATCCTTCCAAGAGGATTATTGCTGTATGCTTCGAAGATGTTTTTGTAGTTGTGTATAGGATATTATGTAGAGAAGATTGACGAAGAGACTGAGTTTTTGAGACATTGAAAACATCAATACTTTACGTATCTTAATTAGAGATACCGTAAAGATCAGAGGTCAGTCGCCTCAATGTCACCCTCCAAGCAGCAGGTAGGTGGGATAACTTAGGTTGCTTCAAAATGAAAAGGGCAACGAAGGGTGGATTCATTGATATAATAAAAAGTGAAAAAGGAAAGGTTTTTAACGAAAAGTAAAAAAAGTGTAGGAAATTGAACAGAACTTTGATGAACAACATCCCATCTGAAACATTTAAATGAGGAATGAGCTCAGTTTGTAGCAGCTGCAATAGTGAGGCTGGAAATAGATTCAAAGAGTAGGATAGATATAGAAAAATGGAAGGTTAGAAACAAAAAGCTTTATGTCAGACACTACCGAAAGATCTCGTTACGTTCAGCAAATCAGCAAAATATTTATCTAGAAATAAGAAAGTACACCATAGCAAGCCGACATTTTTTTAGCTTCACGCTGCATTAATCTTACCACCAGAACTTCAAAATTCCAAGTGATGATGGAGGGAAGGGTGAAAATATGCTAATATTTAAATACCAATCCAACTTACATATCTGCATCAATAAAATTTGTCGCTATATTATTCTTAATTGATAATAAAGAGTACATTTTAATATGTATGGTGTAATTTTCATAGTATGACAAGATAGATCAGTGAGGTATAGTATCTACTGAACATTCTTGTGAGCACTCC
>JABUQX010005063.1:17500-34711 GCA_015478945.1 Trachelipus rathkii
ATACATATTATTATATATTATTATATATATATATATATTATTATTATTGTTATATATATATATCTCTTTATATATTATATATAACACATATTATATATATGTTATTATATTATATTAAATAAAAATATATATATATATATTATTTTATAAGTCTTATATAATATATAGATATATATATATATTATTTATTTTATTTATACACATCACCATTTCTCGCAAGGCTGCAATGTGGTGTTTGTGGATGATACTTATTTAAAAATATCATCACCATTCATGAAAAGAAAATGGTAGAAGTGGGTTTTCAGCCCCTTGCCACCAGACGAAGAGATTTCTTCTTATGACTGGATGACATCTTTGAGAAACGCAGCTTCACTCTCCTTAGATTTTGATGTTTAAATTTTTCTTTTTTATTTGGTAACTTTAATTTTGCATTTAATATTTAATTAAAATCGTCAAAAGAAATGTCGAAATAAACGTAGCTCCATATTAGATTTCAAATGAAAATAATTTAAATGTTTCAATTTTGCAATTTTAAAAATCCGAATAAATAAATGAATGTTTTTTAGTAGTTACTGTCTCTTACTGCTTTTTAAATTATTATAAGTGCTTCAAAGGAAATATTTATCAGCCCTCTCAGATATTCAGTCTTCTCTTCAATAGCATTTCAGATCTTCCTTCTTTACAGAATCCTTCATGGTGCTTCTCTTTTTCCTTTCCCTTTCTATCTATTGTATTATTAAATTGATATATATATATATAGTATATATTATAGTAGTATATAGTATATAGCAGCAGAGTATATATATATATATATATATATATATATCAGTATATATATATATATATATATATATATATATATATATTAGACTGGCCCTTATTTGACGGTAAATATGAAATATTTTTTTATTATAGCTCTCACCCCATAATTTGGATCCACTTGTCTCAGAAACACTGCTTTATAAATTTTTTGCATTTTGATTAATATTTAGAGGTAGTCCAGAGAGGTGCAAGTTCTCATCTCTACATCACATTATTATATTGGTATTTAAGAAAGTGATTTTTGTCACTCAGCTCCAGGTCTCCCCCCCAAACGGGTATTAGCTGCTCAAAGCAGGGGTGTCACAGATGCTACTCTGCTCATTGTTGCCTGGGTTGAATGAGGGTTCCTTTACGAACATCTGGGTAGATGTTATATTGATTTTACAGGAATTGCAACGTTTTTAAAGTTCCCCTATATAGAATTTGTTGCATCCAACGCACGGAACGCAATAAACTCCTCCCGACGGCACAAATTTTGTATTATTATTATGAACAAGAGTACGTTGCAGTGTGTCTGGAAAATTGAAAATTATATGAATATTGAACAACCTTGCAATAGTAAATTTAAGATTGAATAAGGATTGTGAAAAGGGGATTATTTTTGTTGAGGTTGGATGAATGTAGGGAGTATTAGGTGTGTTATTGAAAAAATGGTTCTTAGCTTTATTGTATTGTTGTGTTATGGTATGCAGGGTATATCCAAGGGAGAGAAATTGATTATAAATTGTGTGAATTTAACCTTTATAATATAGGGGATCTGTGAATTCAATAGAGCGTAAGAAGGTATTATATATAATTATACATCATGTAATGTTTAATATGTTGTGGATGATAGGAAAAGGAATGTAATATTGGTTGCAAAAAGTTGGTTTTCTGAAGATATTAAAAGTTAATAGGTTATTGTGTTGTGTAATTTGTAAATCTAAAGAGGATTTTTTTTATTATTATTATTAGGGGGTCTCAAAAGTAAAATTAATCGATGGAACTAAATTATTCAAATCATCAGAGAAAGATTGGATAAGAAAATTATAAGGATGATGGCCAGTATATCATCTACATAGCGGAACCAAGAATGCATATATATATATATATATATATATATATATATAGGAAAGAAAAAATATATATATATATATATATATATATATATATATATATATATATATATGGCATATAATATATACTGTATATGGATTGAAGGAGAAGGCGAGTTTCATAAATTCAAGGTAAAGACATGCGATGACCGGACTTAAACTATTTCCCATGCTGGTTCCAAAAATTTGTTTGTAATATTGGTTGTTAAAAGAGAATATGTTTTGTTTCATACATATATTTATCAATGTTATGAAATTATTTGAGGAAAGAGGAAGATCGATATTGTCGAGGTGTAATGAGAGAAAATCTCGCGTGGGTTTTACAGAATCCCCACAGTTGGCGTTTTCAGCGTTGCCTTGTCTACGCTCTCAGAAGCATTTCTTCTATTTTGAGATGGTGGCTGTTCTTCTTCTGAGTGTTGGCAGTAGGTTTGACTGAGCTGTTCTATGACCCTTCGGTAAGAGTCTCAGTCCCTTCATCTCTTTCTTTGAAAGCACTCCTCTTCTTTTTGCTTATTTTGGCATCTTCTAAACCCGGGTTGTTGTTGTTATTGTTTTTATTTCGACTCTCTGAATATGACCCTCTTCCTTCTTGAGGCGAAAAGGGTTCTCTTTGTAGATGATTTACAGCTCCTCAATATTCTCTCCTTCTTCGCTCATAGGGGGTTTCATAATCGTCTCTATAAAAATTCCTATATAAATTATCTGCCATTTTCGTAATTTTTTCAAGATTACTGTCTTTTGCCAAAGTCATAAGACTTTCTTGGAAACGAGATGTGAGTTCATTGAGAAACAATTCTTGAACAAACGGTGACTTGTTTTCAGCTAGCAGGTCGATACCTTTTCTTCCAATGACGTCTCGAACCCTCGCTAAATAAGCTGGAGGAACTTCTTCTCTTTTTCTTCCATCTTGAAAATTTCTCTGACCTGACTTCTTAGATTCGATGCATAGACCTCCTCTATTTCAGTAATCATTTCTGGAAGCAACCCTCCCCCCTCACAATATTTCACAAATTTAAAAATTATTTATTAATGTTATTAAAGAAAATGTCTAAAAAACAAAATATCAATTTATAATTTTAAATCTAACTCCATAATAATTTCAACTTCTTTTGTCGCTCATAGAGCGAACTTGTTTACCCTATCGGATCTTGCAGGTTACTCCCAGGTTGCCGGACCTCTCCAAACTCGGACGTTATAATCATCTCTTTAGGGCCACTGGACCAATGACAAATTAGTTTATCCACAGTTTAATTATAGAACGTTGGCTCTATTGCATTCATGAGATCGAAAAACACAAGGCGATCTACACATGCTTAATTAATGTAAAATTGGGGCCTCGTTGTAATCAGAATATTACTTACGTCTTAATAATTCCTTCCAATTTTAAAAAAAGAAATATTTTTTTGAGATTTTTTTTAATCGATATTACAAAGAATTTGTCAGGAAAGCAATCATATAATTTAATTAACAAATATCATTGAATTTAATGAACCTTTCACATACGACGTATTGCAGTATTAGTTACAAAGTTTTCAACATACATTTTAATCTGTTTTAAGATATGCAGAATCAGTTGTCGTAAATATATAAAAAGCTTTTAATGGCTTTATGTAGGAGGATTAAATGTGTTCGCACCCCAACTCAATAGTTTAGACATTTTATTAATACATATATTTAATAGAAATGTTTTCCATTATAAAATATTAAAAAATATTGGATTTCAGAATCTTTTCATATATAATATATAGTAATATATATATATATATATATATTATATATATATATATTATATATATTTATATATATATATAATATATATATATATATATATATATATATATATATCATATTATATAATATATATATATATATATATATATATATATATATTATCAAGGGTCTGGGGCATGTACACTCACTTCGGGATCATTTTACAAGTACAACGTACTCTAGAATTGTTCGAACGTAACAAGTACTCTAGAATTTGTTCAAGTACAAGTACAAGTACAAGTACATGTATCAAGTCAAGTACTTATGAAAACTTGGCATATATATATATATATATATATATATATATATATTATATATATATATATATATATATATATATATATATATATATATATATATATATATATATATATATATATATATATATATATATATATATATATATATATCATTATCTTTATCATCACCCATCTTATCTCCCCAAGACTGGAGGCAAGGTGCGTAACATATACCGGAAACATAAAAATAGTAGAAAGCATATGAAGCAAAGTATAAAAAGAAAGCCCAGCTTTACCCGCCCCCTTTATACCAATTAGTGAGAAACTCGTCGGCAGTCAGCAAATCCACCCTAGAGCTTCACGGGACCCGCGATTGTCCTCAATATGACCTCTCGTCAATGTGGGGTTCATCCTTTGGCCCAGGTGGGCCACAACCATACTCCCTCACAAAACCCGCCATTCACTCCTGTTATGCACCTTTCTTCTCGCCTCTGCCAAACTCATATTTCTCTCCTCCAGGCATTACATTCTTTTTCTGACTCATTCCACTTTTTCTTTTGTCTCCCAGCCGGTCGTTTCCCAACACACTTACCACTATAAATCCGTTTAACCGACCGTCTGTCATCCATTTTTCCTTCCTCATGCGCAAACATCTCAACGTACTTGTCATTTATTCCCTCTACATACACGCAATCTCCACACAAAACAACTCTGCTAATACGTCATTCCTCATTTTATCAATTTCTTTTCACACTAAAGCACCGCCACTAAGATTGTCCATTCTGAACACATTGTAATTTAGATCTATACCTCTTATTCCAGACCTAGTCCACTACTATAACAGTTAAATTAACAAGGGTAACCCAAACTCATGGACGAAACCTGGCGAAACGCAAGGCAAAATCCAACCATCACCACCGGTTTAATTGCACCAGCCAGCCTTAGTGCCATCAACAAACTTTTTCCTACTACACCTATGAATCATCCTCTCGTTTTCATTCAAACATATATCCTAAATATTTCAATTCAGACCACTTTTTCCAGCTGCTGCACCATAATAACATAACTGTACCTGAGGTTCTGTCCTCACTCACAACCAAACCTTACTCTTATCTACGTTTACTTTCAAACCCTTTTTTTTACACACCCTACCAAATCTCATCAACTAGTCCTCTCAAACGCGATCTTCAAATACTGCGACAAAAACCAAAAAATCATCCTCAAAACCGAGCAGCAATACCGCCAGCAAATCCAACCACGACCAAAAAAACCGTCGTCAAAGTAACCCCTACCTCTAATTCTTTCATAACCTCATCCATATACAGATTGGATTGCTAAGGAGACATACCACATCCCTGTCTCACTCCGCTATTTTAATATTAAAATAATCACTTTCGACTCTATTTATTCTTACACCCCCTTTCACTATCGTCATACATACTTTTGATTCTATTCAGAAGCTTACCATCAACACCATATCACTAACACCTGCCATAGATTCCCATTAAATCGCATCATACGGCGGCATTGCAGAATCCATAAATCCTAAATCAATTTATTCTCTTCTCCGTCAATTATCCCAGTCATTTGTTTCAATGTACAGATTTTGATCCACACATCCTCTACAACTCCTAAACCACCTTATTCTTCCCCAAATTAGTTCTTTAATCATTCGACGCACTCTTTCGGACCAAAATATCAACATATATCTTCCCTACACACACTCAATAAGACTAATTAACCCTATAATACTTACAGTTACCTTTTTTCCCCCCTTACCCTTATATAAAGGTACTAATATTTGACGCTCCTTTCCAATCCCTCGGAACTACCACCCTCCATAACACGTTTTGTTATACAACTTCCAAATTCAATGAATTCAACGCATCTCGCTATATATATATATTATATATATATATATATATATATATATATATATATATACTATATATATATATATATATATAATATATATATATATATATATATATATATATATATATATATATATATTATATATATTATATATATAAGTTATATATATATATATATAATATATATTATATATATATTATATATATATATATAGTATATATATATATATATATATATATATATATATATATATATATATATATATATATATATATTAAATATATATAATATATTATAATATAGGCCTATATAATATGGTTTTGTGAGGTGACTCGAAAGAGTTTGAGAGGATTGGTAGAAAGATTTGGGAGGGTGATTGTAAAGGATGGGTTCTGCAGTAAACGTTAGATAGAGTTAAGGTTATGGTTAATGAGTGAGGAACAGTCCTCGGTGTGGAAGTTAATGCTAGATGGTGAGGCAGCTGGAACAAGTGACTGAGTTTAAATATTTAGGATATATATATGTTGGACGAAAAGGGAACGGATAGATGCCGAGTGTAGTAGTAAGTTGTGAATTTTGCAGGAAGGAGGACTGGTGCAATTAAATTTCCTTGGTGGATGTAAGAGACTAGTCTTGAGTGCGTTAGTGTCTTGCGTGATGGTAAGTTTGTTACCTGTGGTTATGTCTAGTAGTAAGACTATGTCGAAATAAAGAGGTATAGTCTAATAGTACACTGTGTTCAGGGATAGACATCTTAGGGGCGTGTTAAGGTGTGGGAAGAATTGATAAAATGAGGAATGAAACGTATTACAGAGTTTGTAATGGTAATAAAAAAGGGTAATGAGAGATAAATGAAAGTAGTTTTAGATGGTTTGTCATGTGGAAGAATGGATGATAGTCGGTTGTTAAGCGGATGTATAGTGGTAAGTGTGTTTGGAATCGACTGACTGGGAGACGAAGAAAAGTGGATTGAGTCAGGGCAAAAGATGTCTGGAAGGAGTGAAATGTGAGTTTGGCAGGGGCGAGAAAAAGTGCATAATATGAGTAAAGATGGCAGGGTTTTGTGAGGGTTGTATGGGTTGTGGCTTCACCTGGCCAGAGTAATGCACCCCCACCTATGGTGAGTATTGGCCATAGTGAAGGGGTCCGCGCGGGTCCGTGAAGCTCAAGAGTAGATTTTTCTGTGCGGTGAGTTACCCACTAATAGGTATAAAAAGGGAGGTAAAGCTGGGCTTTCTTTTCGACATTGTGTCATATCTTCTACTACTTTTCTGTTTCTGGTACATGTTATAGGCACCTTACCCCCAGTCTTGGGGGAAAAAGGTGGTTGATGATCGACGATATATATATATATATATATATATATAATTATAATTATATTATTATATATACTATATATATATATATAATAATATATATAGTATATTATATATGATATATATATATATATATATATATATAAGTATATATATATATATATATATTATATATATTAATGACATACATTACATTCATAAATGGAAAATTTATTTAGAATACATTTATAAAAAATAATAATATCAATACGTAGGAAAATAATAAAAGAAAATAAAAAATATTGGCAATTAAAAATGCCAAAAGTACTTGCAAGTACAAAAGGCAGCCAGTACCAGTACAAAAGGCTCAGTACAAGTACAAGTACAAGTACAGTGGTTTTAGAAACTGCAAGTACAAGTACAAGTACTCCAAAAAATGTACTTAAGTACAAGTACAAGTACAAGTACTTATACTTGAACCCAACCCTGATATATATATATATATATATATATATATATATATATATATATATATATATAATATTATATATATATATATATATAGTATATATATAATATATATATATGTATATTTGTATATATATATATATTAATTTATGATATATAATATTCAAAATATATAAATAAACAAAATAAATTCTTAAATTATTATATTTATAATAAGAATAAACTTTAATATGCTATATATATTATATTATACATATATATATATATATATATATATATATATATATATATATATATATATATCCAGTTGTGTTATAGGAATGGGTTATTTTTAGGCATTTTTTTTTTAATTTTACTAGATCGTTTTGGAAATAATGTATTTAATATTTATTAATTTTCAATGGTAAAACATTGCCTTTAAAGTTCCTAAATATGAAATAATAGGCCTCAAAAATTTCATATTTATGACGTTTGTCTATGGGCGCGCTTATCAGCCTATTTACTGGCAAATGCCTCAATTTTTTAATTTTTATAGGATTATGTAGATGTATATGGTGCTGAAAAGTTATATTTTATTATTTTTCCAGCACTCACGGGTCAGGGGGTACAGGGGCGAAGCTCCCCTCGTAGACAAATGTTCGTGTCCCCGTGTGCGATGCATTCATTTTAAGGCAAAAAAAAATTATTTATTAACAATCTAGCAAAAATAATTAAAAAATAACCCATTCTTATAATACAAAAGGTCATATATATATATATATATATATATATATATATATATATATATATATATATATATATATATATATATATATATATATATATGGCAAATTTTACTTTGTGGCCTATACCATGTAACTCGAGAACGGCTGCACCTACAGTAAAACAAATTATATATTTGGAATCAGCGGAAAATTCTAAGGAGGGTTTTTTTTTTTTTTTTTTTTTTTTTTTTTTTTTTTTTTTTTTTTTTTTTTTTTTTTTTTTGCCTTTATTCGTCGAAAATATTTTTAAAAAAAAATTTCTAACTTAGGGGTATTATTTTAACTAAAGGGATACCTAGGGTAAACCGCAAAGATGGCAGGAGTTGGGGTCTCTCGGCCCTCCAGTGGACGAGGGGGGGACGAAGTCCCCCCTCTGTCCCCCGTCGGCTCGAGCCCACTAATGGGTGAAAATTTTTTTTTTAAATATTTCCGACGAAAAAAAAAAATAAAAAAAAAAAAAATTATAAAAATCCTTTTTAGAATTTTTTCCGCGCTGATTCCAAATATACAATTTGTTTTACTGTAGGTGCTGCCGTTCTCGAGTTACATTGTATAGGCCACAAAGTAAAAATTTTGGGCCTATATATATATATTAGATATATATATATAATATTATATATATATATATATATATATATATATATATATTATAATATATATTATTATATATATATATATATATATATATATATAATATATATAATATAATATATATATATATACGGTATATATATATATATATATATATATATATATTATTATATATAATATATATTATATATTATATATATTATATATATATATATAATATATATATTATATATATATATATATATATATAAATATATATACTATTTATATATATATATATATATATATATATATATATATCCGTGTTGACAGCACAAATGTCACTCACAGCTGCTATGTATCGCGGAACCCTCTTTCCATCTGTAAGTTTTGCCATCGTCATGCCCTGCAGTCTGTTCGCCATATCTTCGTTGATTGTCCCTAGCTGGACCCCATTCACCGTCGTCGATTTCCTGCTTTGTGGTCCGTAGCGACTTTAAAGAGGTTGTCGTATCTTATCCGATCTTCACACTTTGGCAGTAGCTCTGTTTTCTTGTATCTTCAGGAAGTGAATGTTCTTTACGATATTTGATTTTGTTGTGTAATGTTGGAACTGTTCATAAAGTGAGACAATCATTTCTATTTGTTTTTGGCTGAATGTTCATTTTGCCATCCAGATTTTCTTTGACATTTGAAATATGTATGAGCCAGAACCCACCCATGTTGTTGATTATACAACCCAGTGTTGCCGCTTCTCTGTGAGCCGTGGTGGGTCCTGTACATTGACTAAATATATATATATATATATATATACCATATATATATATATATATCATACATATATATATATACTTACTATATATATATATATATACTATATATATAACTCCTTTATATATATATATTATCATATATATATATATATATATATATATACTATATAAGTAGGTATGTGTGTATGTTTGCGTTTTAAAATACATGTATACCAATATCAATTTGTAAATAGATATCCTGAAAAGAAAGTTTGATTACTCAGAAATTTGCCAGGAAATCTTCGAAACACATTTTTAAATTCTGACACTTCAATTTTTTGAGTTTAACACTAATGAAGCTCCCTTAAAAACATAGAAACAATATATATATATATATATATATATATATATATATATATATATATATATATATATATATATATATATATATATATATATATATATAATAATATATATATATATATAACTATATTATATAAATACTTTATATAATATATATAATAACATATATATATATAATAATATATTAATAACATATATATGTATATATATATACTGCATATATATGCTGCTAACATATATGTATAACCCAATAGCCAACAACTTAACAATAATATAATATAACTAATATAATATGGAAACTAGCTCTGTTTGGAGTTAAGAATGAGAATAGGGGAAATCTCCTTAGAATAATGAAAAAGGGATGGTGCTTTCGTAACTGATAGAAATTAATGTGTGTGGGGAAGTGGGGGACCACTTCGAAAATTTTTGTGGCGGTAATCAGAGAGTGGATACTGACGTGTGTGGGTTTGATATGGTGCAAGAGGTATAGGTCTTTTGGGGATGAGGCCATTAGTAAGGAGGAGGTAATGGGTAGAGTGACTGAGTGAGAAAGTTGAAGAATGGTAAATCTGCAGGTATAGATGAAATTACTGGTGAAATGATCAAGAACGGAAGCGAGATAGTGATAGAGTGGATTTGGAAGGTGTGCAACAAAGCGTTTATGGAGGGTGTAGTTCTGAGAGATTTGAGGAGACCAGTAATAGTAGTCTAGGGACGTACCGAGACCAGAAAAGAGGCCGATACCGATACTCTATTTTTTTTTTTAGATGCCTGATACCGATACCGATACTTTAATTAATATAATAATTTTTTTTTAAATAAAACTTATTTATTTTGCAAACTAACATAAATACATTCTCTGCACAACCAATACTTAGTAATTTATTTCATATTTGGTAGTGCCCAAGTATATTTATTTCATAAATTTAAATAGTATCTTTAAGGAATAATAAATGCAAATATAATATTAATAACTTTTTTATGCTTGTGTTTATTCAAAAAATATTCCATTTCCATTTTCCATTTGTGTACTGCTAGGCAACTCAGGATTGCATTCCCTGCACAACCAATACTTAGTCATTTATTTCATATTTAGTTGTGCTTAGAGTATATTATTTATAAGTTACCATAGCATCGTAAAGTGTAAATACAGTGAAATCGTAACTTTTTAAGTTTAAATGTTTGATTCCACCAAAACAATATTTCAATTTTCATTTTCCAGTAAGTATTAACAAAATTTAGCTACTAGCTTTTATGTTTTAACATGATTACAATTTACAAGAAGATTCTTTAACTAGCTATAATATAAAGAATAAAAATAATAAAAGGAATCTCAATTAATCAGCTGAAAAAAGAAAACAAAAATACGCTATTACTCAAACATAACACAATAATAATATACTCCTTTAAGATATAGATAGTTATCATTCAATACTGTTCTCCTATAACAGGAACAGATTTTTCACGCCTTCTTTGAATATCTTATTACTTCTCACGAGACTATAACTTTATTTTCACTCCAAATACTGAGGTCTTTTATTTAGGGGATTTCAATGTACACAACACTGAATGGTTGGGGTCCTCTCATACTGATTTAGGTGGGGGAGGAGGCCGAGTCATTCAGTATTCTCAACGATCTGGAGCAACTAATTAAAGACCCCACACAGTCCCAAGCAATTCTTGAACACACTTGACCTATGTTTCACCACTTTCGGTCGCTGCTTTCTGCAGTACCACCTTCAGCTCCTATTGATGAAATCTGACCCACAGCCTTATATCTCTTAATTTTATACTTTCTCTCCAACATCTCTACCCGCGCGTTTCTTCTGGCACTGATCGGGCCGATTGGGAGCCTTTGCGTCGCTTCTACGCTAACTTACTATAATTGGAATGACTGCATTGACTCTGGTGACGCTTTGGCTTCTGCCGATAAGGTGGGAGCTGCTTGTAATCGTTGTTGATAGGTTCTTGCAGGGACTAAAGATTTACTTCTTGGGCCATTAGCACTCCCATCCTCAATTCCCATGGACTTTGGTTCAAACAGCATGCTCCATGGACATTCCAGGGTAGGAAGCAGGGGCATATCAGGAATAGAAGGTTATCAGACATACACTCTTATGTTTTTAGTTCAAGCAGAAATTAGTTTGGGATATAACTAAACATTTGAAGGCTTAAGCGAACTTATCAGAGCATACCAGCTCTTTCAACCCACCAAACAGATAATATGGAAGAAGCTCACTTTACAAGATCCCAACTTTCTGCGATCAACACCACTTTCTGGTACCGATCACGACAGGTTTCGCCATTCACGCACCGAAGGAACATTAACGACGCCTGGCGCTCTCACTTCTAACGACTCCTGGGACGTTGTTATAACTTACGATCATAACGCCTTACTGGAGATTGTTACGAACACGATTACGTGGTCAGGTTGCCAAACCACAGATACCGGGGCGCGATTAGGAAGGCGGGTGGCGGATGGCGTTCCTCCCTGATTACGAGGAGAATTTGCTTCCCTTGCTATCTCGCCCCTCGTTCCGGCTTGCATTCTCTATGTCTTAATACTAACACTTTCCCTCAGTGTTGGAAACACTTACGGTGTCCAACCGATTCCGAAAAAGGAAGCCGCTCTGATCCTTCTAATATCGCTCTATAGCTCTCACTAGTATTCCATGTAAGATCTTTGAAACCCTTTTCAACTCTCATTTCTTAGATCATCTGTAATCTCACTCACTTCTTTCCGATGGCCAGTACGGCTTTCGGCGCTCGAGGTCTACTGGCGATATACTTTCCTATCTTACTGATTTATGGTTTTCCGCCCTAAGGAACTTCGGGGAGACTTGCGTGGGTGCGCTGGACATATCCAAAGCATTTGACCAGGTATGGCACGCGTTACTGCTCTCCAAGCTCCCCTCCTTTGGGTTTCCTCCTTCTCTTTGCTTACTTATGTTTAGTTTTCTTTCAAATCGCTCAATATTGGCTATTGTTGACGGGGCGAATTCTTCTTCCTTTTCTGTCAATAGTGGTGTTCCTCAGGGTTCTGCTTATCTCCTACTTTATTCCTACTTTCATTAATGATCTTCTCACCTGCACATCTATCTCTATCCACTCATTTCAATTCTGATCCCTCTTTTACTTCTAAAATTGCCTCTCGTCTTAATCTTTCCGATTCTATTCTCGCTGATCTTAATAGAATATCCGGGTTGGGTCGTCTCAATCTTGTGATATTCAATTTTTTAAAAACCCAACTTCTACAAATCTCCCTCTCTAAGACACCTTCTAACTTTCCTATCTCTTTCGACGGTTTTCTCGTCTTTCCTGTTAACAATATAAATATCCTTGGCCTTAACATAAACAAAAAAATGTCTTGGAAACCTCACATCACGATGGTTGCTAGGGCGGCCTCAATAAAACTGGGAGTTCTGTTTAGACTGCGAGACTTTTTTTCTTCTTCTCAGTTACACCAGCTATACAAGGGCCTTATCCACCCTTGTATGGAGTACTGCTCTCATATCTGGGGAGGGGAGCTCTGGTTTCACCAGGCTTTTGGATAGGGTCGAGTCAAAGGTCAAAAAACTTATAAACTGTTCCGTACTTTTCAGTTCACTTGACCCTCTATCTTTGCAGTGAGATGTTGGTGCTTTATCTCTTTTCTATAGGTACCGCAGGGGCAGGTGCTCGAGGGAACTTATCACTCTCGTACCACCACCTTTACGACGCCCTCGTAGCACAAGGGGTGCTGTGTCTGCGCATGAGTTTTGTGTTGATATCGGTAACTCCAAGCTAGTTCGCTGCGGTGCTTCCTTCTTTCCTGCCATCTCTGTTCTGTGGAATTCTCTTCCATCTTCAGTGTTTCCTTCTGAATTTAATCTCCCTCACTTCAAAGCCGGCGTCTGTGCTCATCTGCGTAATTTGCGGTAGTTGGTGGCTTCTGAGGCATGCAACACCCCCTCCTTGAATAAGGCTCTACCCGTGAGTGGTGGTGACAGGCTGACAGCTGTAAAAAAAAATTTAATATGACATAATAATAATATACTCCTTTAAGATAAAGATAGATATCATTTAATACTTAAATTCAAAAATTCTCAAATTGTGATGTAAAAACATTAAGCTTTCACTAGTGCATCTGGCGAGGCTGTTCCTTTATGAATTATTTGATTTCCACATACACTAAAAAATACGCTCACTCCCTATGAACTGATGAGGGAGGGGCTGATAAATATTTCCTTGCAAGCACTGATAATAATAATGGAAACCATGACAGACTGTTTTATAAACATAAAAAGAAGTTCTTGTAGACATCTCAATATTTAGTGAACACTCTTATATCTTTCAATATTGCGAGAATTTGGATTATCTTGAACTGTTGATTAGGCTATATCTCTTTA
The DNA here is from genome assembly GCA_015478945.1 of Trachelipus rathkii. Taxonomy (NCBI): domain Eukaryota; kingdom Metazoa; phylum Arthropoda; class Malacostraca; order Isopoda; family Trachelipodidae; genus Trachelipus; species Trachelipus rathkii. Next base: position 31,904 of record JABUQX010005063.1, read on the forward strand.
GATTCATTGATTAGTGGTTCTTGAAGATGGATAAAAATATCAATATATTAATTAGTAATAATAGACATCAAAGGGATATATCTATATTATTTGAAAGCTTGCAGATAAATATATCTTTGGTGTATTTTTCCGGGGGTTTTTATAATAAGGCGCTTCCAACTTTATTATTCTTGTCTCTTGAAAACAATCTATCAGTTACAAATAAATTTATATACGTAGGAATGTGAAATGCATCAATATGAAATTTGCCTATGGTTTATAAGCTAGCTTAAGGAAATCATATTCAAGAACCTTTTTTATATATCAGTAATTTATTATTGAATCTAAGTTTCTCATAATTCTTCACCAAAAAGTAAGAAGTGTCGGCCGTATCCGGCCACTTATTAACCAATACCGATACCGATACCAAGAAAATTGGCTGATACTGCGGATACCGATACTGATACTATCGGTACATCAGTAAATAGTACCTTTATATAAGGGGAAGGGGATAAGGGTAACTGTAGGAATTATGGGGAATTAGTTTATTGGTGATGTAGGAGATTATGCTGGTAAGTGCGTCGAGTGACTGAGGGACTGATTGGCAGAAGAACAAGAGCTACGTTTAGAAGTAGAGGGATGTGTGGGATCAAAATCTTTTTATATTTGAAACAAATGATTAAGAAAATGAGAAAGAAGAAGAATAAATTGTGTTTAGGTTTTATGGAATTGCAACAGGCGTATGATAAGATTAATAGGGAAGCTCTATGGCATGTATTAGTGATATATGGTGTTGGTGGTAGGCTTCTGAATGAAATCAAAAGTATGTATGACGATAGCGGGGGCGTGTGGCTGCTATGAATTGTGGAGTTGTGATTGGTTTTTAATATTAATAGCGGAGTGAGGCAGGGATGTGTTATGTCTCCTTGGTTATTCAATTTGTATATGGATGGGGTTATGAAAGAATTAGAGGTGGGGGTAGCAGGGGAAGTTGTTAGAATGATGGGAATGGAGATGAGTGGAGAGTACCCTACATTATATGTGGATAGATTTGATTTTGTGTGGCGAATCTCAAGGGAGTTTGACAGGATTGGTAAAGGGATTTGGTAGGGGGTGTAAAAGGAGGGGTTTGAAAGTAAACGTAAATAAGAGTAAGGTTATGGTTGTGAGTGAGGACAGTCCTCAGTGTGAAGTTATATTGGATGGTGAGCAACTGGAACAAGTGTCTGAGTTTAAATATCTAGGATATATGTTGGATGGAAAAGGAACGGATGACGCAGTGTAGTAATAAAGTTGTGAATGACAGGAAGGTGGCTGGAGTAATTAAATCGTTGCTGGATGTAAAGGAACAAAGTCTTGAGTGCGCTAGGGTCTTGCATGAGGGTATACTGTTACCTGTGTTAATGCATAGTAGGGAAACTATAGTCTGGAATAAGAGGTATAGATCTAAAGTACAATGTGTTCAGATGGACGATGTTAGGGGGCGTGTTAGGTGTGAGAAGAATTGATAAAATGAGGAATGAACGCATTAGGGAGTTGTGTGGTGTGAAGAAAGGAGTACATGAGAGAATAAATGAAAGTACATTGAGATGGTTTGGTCATGTGGAAAGGATGGATGATAGTCGGTTGGTTAAGAGGATGTATAGTGGTGAGTGTGCTGGGAATCGACCAGCTGTGAGACCGAAGAAAAAGTGGATTGAGTCAGTAAAGGAATGCCTGGAGGAGAGGAATTTGAGTTTGGCAGTGGCGAGAAGAAAGGTGCATAATAGGAGTGAATGGCGGGGTTTTGTGAAGGGGTATGGTTGTGGCCGACCTGGGCCAAAGGATGAATCCTACATTGACGAGATACCATAGTGAGAAGTCCGTCGCGGTCCCGTGAAGCTCTAGGGTGGTTTTTCTGACTGCGGCGAGTTCTCACTAAAGGATATAAAGGAGGCGGTAGGGCTGGGCTTTCTTTTCGACTTGCATCATATTCTTAAACTACTTTTCTGTTTCCAGTGCATGCTACGCACCTTACCCCCAGTGTTGGGGAGAGAAGGTAGACGATGATGATGAGGATGATGATTATTTATATATATATATATATATATATATATATATATATATATATATATATATATCTGCTCTGCTATATATATATATATATACTGCATATATACTTATACTGCCTATATTTATATAACTCTTATGATGAGGATTATATATATATATATATATATATATTATATATATATAATAGAGTAATCAATGATTGCTCTATAAGCATTCTGTGACTCTTCATTAAAGAAAAATTTAAAGTTGTGTTTTAGTTTCACCTCTAAACTCTCACATTAATATATATATATATATATATATATATATATATATATATATATATATAATATATATACAACATATATATATATATATATATGTATCTATATATATATATATATATATATATATATGCTCAGCAACAGCTCCAGCCTTGCTGTATGCGCCTTGCCATAGCCATAGTATAGCCTTAGCAATAACCTTTAACCCAGCCAGCATAACCATATATAGCCTTATATATATATACTTATATAACTCTTATATATATACCATCATATATATGCTCTTGCTGCTGCTGTATGCTGCTGTGCTGCTGCTGCTGTATATCTTATGTATAGCCTTAGCCATGTAGCATAACTCTTAACCAGCCAGCAGCATACCACGCTATCTTGCTGTATAGCCAACCGCCAACCTTGTATATATGTATGCTTCTTTGTATATATATATATATATATATATATATATATATAACTTATACCAACAACCTTATATAACTCTTAGTATATATATGCCTAT
>JABUQX010005064.1:0-15000 GCA_015478945.1 Trachelipus rathkii
GAATGAACCTTAGCTAAAGATTTTTTACTTTTGGTAGTTAGTTGGCGTTATATATTACCTTATTGACCTTTGTAGGAAATTGACAGCGCCTTAGGGTGTGGTTAGGTGTGTTTGTCGCCTGGGCATGTACTGATAAATATTATTGAGCTGGGCAGTCTTCGCATAGTCGCATGTTGCCTCGTAACTGGTTCTTTGTTTCCTTATGATCTATCATGAGGTATACTCACTCCAGAACTTTGATATCTGACTCAACTTCCTTGTTGGGACAATTGTTATGCTTTTGTATAAAGCAATGAAGAAATGCTCCTTAATACGGTGTTTAAGCTGTCGAATAATATCGCGGCGTTAGATGTTCATTCAACTGTTCATTCATGTTGAAGTCACTCATTAAAAGATTATGGCACATCGAATGAACTAATTATGCTGTTTTAGATTGCCAAGGCCGTACTTAACTATCTTTTTTAAAAGAAAAAACAGAAAAGATTTTCCCCGACACAAAATGGCAAAGCTCTCACGAATGGGCGACACAAGGTATGTGGAAAATTTCGATGATGTTACGACCTTATGAAATTTTTTAAGCTTGTCTGGAAGGCTTACAGAGGAGCTTCATGGATCAAGAGTTACCTTTTATAAATGTCAGAGGATTTTGAAGCTGTAGGAAGAAGCTATTCGCTATGAGTGTGGTTCATCATATCTTTACTTTCTCTCAAACACTCTTTCATATAGTGTATTACTTGCATTCTTTCAAACTCTAGTGTTAGCAACTGCATCTAATCACTACTTGGACATGTGCATGTGTTGTTTAGAAGGTTTCAAGCAAACATCAACGATCATTTTCAAACATTTTGGAAGTTGCAACAGACTTCTGCTTTCTGATAATGAAGAAATTATAATGCCTCTTGTGAGAATCAATTTAAAATGAAAAGATATAATAGGGCAATTACAATTTATATTCTTAATGATTTTTTTAAACCAGTTGAGAGAGCCAAGTTCGCGGAATCAAGATTCCATAACTTACTAATTTATATAGTTTACTTTATGCCATCACATCTATCCAAATTTTGCTACATTTTGGAAATAATTTGATATGTGGAGTCATATGTTTAGATTGTTAAGGATTTTAGCACAATTTACCTTCACTCAAAATGTGAATCAAAACATATTTCATACTCTATGAAAAGGCTCAACAGCAACGTTCAATTTCTACAGAGAAGAAAATCTAGCAGAACTGGCTTTAATGAGTGTTCATCATAGCTTCACATATAAACGAAGAGAAGTTATCAATTCATTTGCTCGTTAAGATTATCAAATCATACGAATTTTAATATTAATAATTTCATTTTTTTTCAACAATTAATATATCTGACTCGATTTATGTTATCTGTTATAATTGTAAGTGATTTAAATATATTTATTACTATATATCTAGTATATAGTATTAGTTACTATATAATATATATAGGTAATATTATATATATATATATAATATATATATTATACTTATATATTAATTAGAGTATATATATATCTATGGGGCTCGTGAAACCGACAACATGGGGAGGCACTCAATATATTATATTTATATAATATAATAATATATATATATACATCATTATTATAAGTTAATATCTATATATATTCATCTATACTTATATTATATATATTATATACTATATTCATATTATATATAGAAACTGGTCCTAAACAACATATTAATTTATATATTTTGCATTAAAAATCTGGTTTACTAGTAGTTTGTCTATTTATATATATATCTCTTATATACATTAGACTGTATATATATATATTATCTTATAGTATATTATATATACTATATATATTATTATATATATATATATAGTTATATAATATAGTATATATATATATATATATACTTACTATATACTATATATATATATATATATACTATATCCCAATATATATAGTATATTATATATATATTACTCTATACATTCTATATACTATATATACTCCTATACTTTCGTAATCAATCTGACCTGTTTCCTTATAAATCCTGTTCGATGTCTGTAATAAGACTCAAATAATCGTATCATGCAAGTTTAACCACACTCACTCAATTCAAAAGATAAGAAACGAGGAAAAAAACAAGGTCAAAGATTTTTAATATAATTATTCTCAGCACTTTTACCAATCTGACATATTCAATATTATTTCTTAACAGACAACATTTACTTTTATTTAAACCATTTATTAATTATATCTAATATTATCAATATAAATATCGTTAACCCTAATCTTATATTTAGCCTAACAATTATTAAATAAAGATTAAAAGTGTACATAATTAATATTCCTTATAAATACTGCACATATCCTTATCACTTGGGGTAATTTCTCACTTCCACTTAATTCCTTGGCAATGTTGTGAGACCTAGGATTAAATACCACGTTTAGCTTAACGAGGAAAATTAAACGTCAAAATAATAGCAACATCAACGCGTTAAATCTTCTGGTACTAACTGATATAGTATAATTATTCAATAATTCACAATTCAAGAAAGTCATAAATGTTTTGAGGACAATAAAATCGAGTTAAATACCGAACTAACTTGTAATATAAGAATATGGACGGTTACTTACTAACCATTTCTAAAATGCCATACTTAACACCATTATAAATCCCGAATAAGTGTGATACTTCATAATTCCAACTTTAGGCGAGGTTAAACCTAATTCCAACTTGGTTCTAGGCAGGCAAGAGAACACTGATTTATTAACTGCTGTTTCCAATTCCGTTTGAACTCATCATCCGACGCACTAATTATCATCTTTTTCGTAAGCCAACCTGGGAATTATCTCCTGAGTAGATTACTGTTTAAGTTGCCTAGTCTCTAGGCCCAATCCCTATTAAAAATAAATACTTGTCAATAACAATTTCTTTTAAAATTTATAATAATAATAAATTTATTAATTTATTTCCTTACCGTTTCGTACGGGATCTTTTCTTCTTCCTTGGATTTTTCCTTTCATTCCTCTGCATCCTGAGTAACAAACGATCCGATCCTTTGAGATGTCTTAAACAATCTAACTTTTTTAACACTAACCTTCTTAGTTTTTGCCTTAGAATTACCCTTTAGGTGTCATGCAATCCCTTATAATATATCTTTATTCATTTATATATACTATATATATACTATATTTTCTATTATATATATATTATATATATATATATATCTTATATATATATATATAATTATATATATTATATATATATAATATATATTATATATATATATATATATATATATTCTAATATATATATATATATAGTATATATATTATATATATATATATATTATATATATATATATATATATATATATATCTATATATATATATATATACCTATATACTATATATATATATATATAGTATAGTTAATATATATATATATATATATATATACTATATATATATATATATATATTATATATATATATATATATATATATATATATATATATATATATATATATATTATATATTATATATATATATTGTGAACCGAAAACATGAGGAGGCACTTGTCTGCTGTTCAACGCGGAAGTATAATAATAAATAAAGATTTTCGTAATTTTATATTCATACATGACAATTTCCTTTCTTGACTGTACACCATTAGTAAAAAGACTTTATAATATAATTTTAACATACAGCTTGTCAATTTCCATATCAATAATTAAATTTCATAAAGCTAAATCACATGAAAACCGGGACAAAACAAATACATATTTCAAATCTTGAACAAAAATAAACCAGGTTATCACGTACTCACGCTCAATGAGTACGACATTTTTCAAACCTAAATCTTGAAAATATAAACACATAAACCTTGAAAATATACACGTGTTAATTGCCCCAACTTGTCACGTAACCTGCTTGATTAAAATGTTGCAAAATAATAACAGACCAGGATAACTCGTACCCACGAGTTACCAACCCTACAATAATTTAAAACCGGAGGAAGTTTCTCTTTAACCATCTTATAGTTCTACCATACCTGTCCGTCCGGCAATTACACTTGGTTAAGAATCAAATACTACCTCCTTTTAATCCCACTTGTGCGTGATCCACCTTGCAAACCATTATATTTCTCGTAGTTTTTCATAATTCAGCATATCACAAAACCACGTATGCATTCTTAATGTTATTGACAACACAGTTTCATCATGAGGGAGGATGGCTATCTACCTTGCAGTTTAAAGTTAAACCTAGACTGATTGACAGGGTGATCCAAAATACAGCCTCTAATCACACTTAAAATCTTTACGTGCTCGAACTTAGCTGGGACTTTTTCCTTCGCTTCTTACACCTTGGCAATCCGGTCTCAATATAGTAAATTTTAGTATAACTCTCTCTCTCTCTCTCTCATATATATATATATATATATATATATATATATATATATATATATATATATTATATATATATATATTATATATATATATATATATTATATATATATATATATATATATATATATTATATATTAAATTAAGTTTTTTTTTTTTAATCTTTTTTTTTAAAAAATAGTTTTCTTTATTTTGTTTCACATATTTATTGCAAAGGGGCAACTCTACTTATGAGTAGAGTTGTCAAATTTGGGAGTTATTTTATGACGTGTTCGAGAGGAGGCTTTGTGGAAAAATCCTCAAAATAGACAAAATAAGAATAAGGTTTCTTTTATGTTGCCATGACAACCAGTTGTTTTGAAAGCATTATAATTATGCTTTCTTGGAGGCACAAATCGAAATTCCTCCAGTCAATGATCCTTACGAAAAATAATGTTTCGCAAGAGAATAAATGATCTTAATGTAAAATTAGCGTTCTTGTATAACATTTTAAACATTATTTTAATAGTAGTAAATAATAATTTGAATTATTTTATTACATTAGTTGCTTTTATTTTTTTTAGAGGAGGCCCGGCCTCCTGTGCTTCCCCCGTAAAGCCGCGCCTGATATATATAGGTATATATATATATATATATATATATATATATATATATATATATATATATATATATATATATATATATATATATATATATATATATATATATATATATATATATATATATTATATATGTTTTTATATATATGTATTATAATATAATATATATATATATATATATATATATATATATATATATATATAATATATATATTATATTATATATATATATATATTATAATATGTATATATATATATATATATTATATATATATCTTTGTTATTATTAAATGCTAAAAATATAAATCAAAAATATATATATATATATATATATATATATATATATATATATACAGTGTTGGGCCCGCAACCCAAAAATAATTGCGGCGCAATCGCAATCGCAATTCATAAAAAATAATTGCGATCGCAACCGCAAACGCAATTGCGGTAGACCGCGAATTGCGGTCGCAACCGCAATTCGCAACCGCAACTATTGTAAGTTAAATATACTAAAACAAGAGAAATTAATACTTCCTTCCGCAGCAAATACTATATATATATATATATATATATATATATATATTATAATATATATATATATAAGTAATATATATATATATATTATATATATTATATATATATTAATTTTTTTTTCTTTGGTAAAATTAAACATACTTTTCTGTAAATCTGTCAGATTGTATTTATGCTAAATACAATCTTGCTGGGGAGGTTAATAAAATTATATTTTCCGACTCATCATTTTTATGTAAAACATAATAATTAGTGAATCCATTCATATCATCATAAAAAATGTTTTGTAGCAATGCTACACGTCATAAATATCACTCCATTTTCAAACGCAAACCAACTAAGCTGTCCGCGCATGTTTACAACTTTCGACGGGCAGTTTTTACTTTTTCGTAATACTTGAAAAGTGATGGACGTGAAAATTTGTGAATCCTGATTAAAATTTATATTTTGTCAAAGTTCGTTTATACAATAAATAATAAGTCCATTGTTATTATATGGCAAGTCAATCATTGTTTAAAGTTGTGATTATCTTTTAATTAATGTCAAATTGAATCAAGTGAATCTTAAATTGTAAATATTTTACTTAAATTTGAAACTAATGTTTAATATATGAAAGATTATATATTGCGAGTCAAGCTCCACCGCTTGAAAGTTTGGATTTATAATTATAAGCATAATCGTGGACAAACAATACTTCGGAATTTATTGGTAAGATCTTCATTTTATCATCTTAGTCTAAAATTCAGATTGAAACTGAGGTCTGCCGAACATTTCGCATCTACGAATGTGAGGTATATTCAGGTAGCTGATATAATTAGGTTTAATTTTGTGTTGGCCAGTACAATTTTATTCATTATATTAGAGACCACATGGGTATATTATCACATATATTTAAAGATCTTCGTGTGCATAATAAGGTGTGTATTCAAATTAAAGGTTTAGTATTTATTCAGTTATTTATTTATTAAATGGTTATTTACATTAAAGGGCGCATCTCTTGATTTCGCAATAGCTTCTACCCAATGTATGCGTTAGATATATTACCTTTGGGTGGTATAATTTTCGCATATGTTGGTCAAAATCATGTAAAGGTTGTTTGGTCTGGTGACAGGACAAACAAGATTTGCATGATACAAACTCCATGTTAAGAATTTGGATGTCCAACATCAAAATTTTTAATATATTTCAAGCGTTAAGTGTGCGCTTATTATCGTGCGCATATTTCAAGCGAAAAGTGTGCGCTTATCGTGCGTATATTTCAAGCTTACGTATACGATCATTATTCCACGTATACGCCTATTTATATGTGCGCTTATTTGTGTGCATATTTCATTTCGCCTATAATTATTATTTCGTGTGCGCAAATTCAATATTTGTATGCGTTTATTATTGCGCGTGTATTTATATAATTCATTTAAGCTAAACCTGAGTACACTCGAAGTAGAATAAAAAATGTGTGCGTAAATGTCATGTTTTATAATTTTCATGTTTGCGCATATATAGTTTGCCTCGTAAGCTTAAGAAATCCAGCTTTAATTTTATTTTCAATCTTCGCATTTTTTCAAGGTCATTCTGATCACGTGATCTTGAATCTTTCATGGGCATTAGTTTTACGACGCATGCGCACTGCATTTGTCTTTGTAAATAAATAATTAGTTAAGTTTTTTATATTCAAGCTTTCAATTATTATTATTGCTAATTATATATAATAATAATTTAATATAATTGCTCAGTAATTATTGATATCGAATTAATTATTAATTTTGATATTTTATAATTTTGTAAATATATATCAATTATGTCTGATGAGGCAGTTGCTCAATGCAAAGACTTGGTTGCCAAAATCGTCAGAGAACGAGCTGTCAAAAAGTCTCGTATTACTATACTTATTAAAAAATTAACCGCGTTCAAAGATGAAAATAAATTAACTAACACACTATTTCTTAAACAAAAAGAAACTATTAACTCTTTGCTAGATGCTATAAAGGTAACCGATAATAAAATCTTAAAATTATTCGATGAATATGATATCGAAAACCTTGACAATAGTTATTTTCAAAACGAAGTTGAAGGGCAGGTTGGCTACTATTTCGATATCGAAGCGTCCCTTGACCCATTTGAAATTTTCAATCCAAATGGGGCAAACGATATTAGCAGTTTTCACGATTCAACTCATATGTTTATTGACGCTTTGAATAAGTGTAATTTCAATGAACCTAAGCCTATATCTTTAAAGTGTATGACTTTCGAGGGTAGTGCGGAGGATAGATTGCAGTTTTCACAATTTTTTAATCAGTTTCAAAATGTAATAGGCCTTAAAACGTATAGTGATGCTAATAAGTTAGCCTACCTTAATTCATATTTGAAAGGTTATGCGTCGAAATTGATAGGCCATCTGCAGTATGTAGATAACAACTATCAAATAGCGTTGGAAATATTGAAAAAAGAGTTTCTAGATATAGATAGTGTTGTTAATGATATTTTTGACAAAATATTAAATGGTAATTTGGATGTTGGTTATGATGTAGAATTTGTAAATACTAAGATGTTCATTAATGATGTAAGGACTTACATCCATGAGCTTAAAAATCATGGTTATGACTTTCTGGTTCAAAATTCTGCAGGAAATAAGTTAATGAGTTATATCATGTTTAAAAACTTGCCCATTGCATTTAAAAGGGAACTTATTTATAAAATTGATAATAATTATCCTTCATTAACTGATATATTTGATAACTATAATGAAGTCATTAAAACTTTATGCTTAACATCAAAAAAGCATAAAAATGCATCGTCTGTCAAGCCCAAAATGAAGGACAGACAAAGGACAGATTACCTTAAGGTAGATGATGGTTGTCCTAAAAAGGACAAACATAGGACAGACTCTAAAAATGAAGGAAGCTTGCAGAATTTTTTCACCAGTCATAATAGTGATACTGTAAATAAAACTAGGATTAAGAATAAGAGTGATAATAATAATAATAATAATAATAATAATAATAATAATAATAATAATAATAATAATAATAATAATAATAATAATAATAATAATAATAATAATAATAATAATAATAATAATAATAATAATAACATAAGTCTTGTTGATGGTGATACCAAATCAAATAACATTTCCTCTGTAAATAATTACAATCTTAGCTTATGTAAGTTTTGCCAAGTGAAGGGACATAGTATGTTGAGATGTGGTAAATACATAACCTATGCAGACAGAATTAATAGGGTTAAGGAATTAAACCTTTGTATATATTGTTCGGGTTTAGGACATAAACCTAATAACTGCCTGGGTGCCAAAAATAATTTGAAATATCCTTGTTATTTTTGCAATGAACATTCTCACATTGCAGCATTGTGCCCTAAGTCTAAGCCTGCACAGAGTTCTACCATCAACAATTTGTGCCTAAATTATCATCAGAGATCGGATCAAATATATTTATTGCCTACTATGACAATAAATATAGTAAAGGGCAATAAAATAAAGGCAATAACTTGCATATTGGATACTGGTAGTATGAGGTCGTATATCTCTGGTAAACTTGCAAAAGAAATGTATGAAGATTGCCATGAGCTAAATACAATACAATATGACATTCATACTTTCATTGGATCTCAACAGAGATCTTTACAACAAATAAACTTGGCTTTAAAAATAGAACAGCAGAAAGCCATTAGCATGCCTATGTTAATTGATAATAATTTAAATTTAGATTATTCTGTAAAAGGTGTAAATATAGCTGTACAGAATTTAAAACGTTTGGGGTATTCATTTGCAGATTATAACTTAAATAAAAATGAGTTAGCCTCAGATCATACTTTTGAAATTCAATGTTTGTTGGGAATTGATGTCATTCAATACTTCCCTTCACTCAAATTAATAAACTGCATGAACGGTAATTGTTTTATGGTTAACAATAAATTAATTTTAATGGGAAATGTTGAAATTTTTTTATATTATAGTCAACTTTCTCAAATGTATAAACCATATCGTTTTGATGCTAATGATGACAGTGTAAATGATTTTTCAAATTTTAATGACACTAAGGTGTCCAACATTTTCAGTGAAACTATGATAAACACAATAATAAACCCTATCAAATCTTACTATGATCCTTATGATCAAATTTTGACTGATTCAGATGTTGAACATGGAGTTCAAAATATGTTCTCTTTAGAATCGATTGGTATACCTTCAAATGACAAACACATAACGTCCTATGATCAAGACATGGTAAAACAATTTGTTGATAACATCATATTTAAAGATGGTAAATACCATGTGTCTCTTCCTTGGCATCAGGATAAAATTACTCAAGTACCATCCAACTACCATATTTCTTTAAGGGTAATGGATAGGGTCATTCAATCACTCAAAGCAAAAAACTTACTTAGTGAATACAATGCTGTTTTTCAACAACAACTTCAAGATAACATCCTTGAAAAGATAGAAGTCAACCCTAATCAAATTCATGACTACATATTTATACCTCATCGTGCGGTTGTCAAAACAGACATACAAGTCACAACAAAAGTCAGACCCGTTCTCAATTGTAGCTTCAAACTTAACAAACTTTCTCCCTCTTTGAATGAGGCTGCATATGAAGGAATTGATCTGATGGCCTCACTATTAAAACTTCTTTTTTCTTTTCGCACAAATGACTACATTCTGTTAGCAGATATAAAACAGGCGTACCTCATGATCAGATTAAAGGAGGAAATAGATAAAAACAGATTTTGTCTTCTATGGAGAGAAGGAAATCAACTTGTGGTTTACAGATACAATACCATCGTATTTGGGTACACATCTTCTGCGTACATCCTCCATCAAGTACTTAGACACCATTTATCCCAATTTCCTGAAGACAAATGTACTGAAGCACTTACATCTAAGCTGTATGTTGATAATTTGGTAATGAGCTGCAACTCTTTAGAAGAATTAAAGTACCTTTACAGTTGTAGTTATGATAGACTTTTTCAAGGAGGATTTGTCTTGCGTTCATTTAATACGAACAACAAAAACATGCAACAAATCATGAAAAAAGATAATAAATATGTCACTCATGATTCTGCTTATGAAAAGGTGTTAGGTTATAGGTATAATACTTCCACTGACACCATAAACATAAATCAAATAAACCTCAATCAATTTTCTAATACCAAAAGAAAGATCTTATCAGAAATTTCTAAAATTTTTGATCCATTAGGATTTGCATTGCCTATTGCCATAAGAGGTAAAATCTTAATGAAAGCCATATGGCAAGATAAACACGATTGGGATACTATACTCCCAAATAACATTTTTGATGAATGGATAAAATTATATAATGATCTGATTTCTATTCATACTATTTCTTTTCAACGTCAAGCTCTAAATGAGACACAATCTTATGCCTTGCACATATTTTGTGACAGTTCACAGCAGGCATATGGCTTTGTTGTGTATGCATGTAACAATAACACATCAGAGACTCACTTTTTATTTGCCAAATCTAAAGTCTCTCCCCTTAATGACCAACAGAACTACAGTATACCAACATTAGAGTTTTTGGGTGTGATTTTGTCCCTTAAATGCTTGTCTTCTCTATTAGAGGCGTACAGTAATATTCACTTCACTTTTGTGAATATTATAGTAGATTCTCAAGTAATTCTGAATTGGATGTTGACAGGTATAACCAAATTAAAATCTAAATACACTAAAAATCGTATTACTGATTTTAAACAACTTCTTCAAGGTTTAAAAGACAAATTTAAACTATCATTCTTTTTCAAGTACATTAATACTTCAGAAAACCCTGCTGACCTTATAACCAGGGGTATTACATTTAAGAAATACAAAGAACAGCTTCAATTTTGGTTGAGTGCTCCTCCATGGTTGTGTAATGATTTGAGAAAATGGCCTGAATATCCACTACTTTCCATCTCTTCAGAATTAAAAAATTCTATGTTTGTTAACATTGGTATGATTAATGTGCAACATGCCATTATAGACATAGAAAAATATTCAAATTTCGTCAAGCTTATGAAGGTAACTTCATACTTATTCAAACCTTTCTGCATTAAATCAAAAGCAGACCCTTATCAAAGGTCATTACAGTATTGGGTTAGACAAGTGCAAGCTAATAATTTTGCAGCTGAAATAACTTTCTTGCTGGATGACAATAGGAATATACAGCAGATTCCTAATTTAATCAACAACTTAAACTTGTTCATAGATGACAATGGCATTCTAAGAAGTAAAGGTCGATTATCAAAATGCCTTATCTTTGACTACAATGTGAACAATCCCATATTGTTGTCAAAGCATCATCACTTCACAACACTTTTAATTAGCCATTGCCATCACAAAGTACAACATTTGGGAATGGGATCCACACTTAACTTTCTCCGCAATCAAGGTTTTTGGATTCCAGGAGCAAGGACAGCAGTCAGGAATGTTATACATAAATGTAAAACTTGCACTAAAATGAACATCTTTGCTTTCAAATACCCCAAATATACTGATATACCTAAAAATCATATGAATCTGGTAATCCCCTTCAAACACGTTGGAGTTGATTACACAGGGCACATTTTTGTGCACAATAAAAAAGCAAACACCTCAGAAAAAATGTTTATACTTGTATTCACTTGTCTGAATATACGAGCAATACACCTTGAGCTGCTCCCAGATATGACGGTTCAGAATTTCTTACTAGCATTCCAGCGCTTCTGCAACCGCTATAACATCCCTGAATATCTATATTCAGATAATGCCAGAACATTTGTAAAAGGTGGTGACATTTTGTCAAATGCATTATCTTCAGATGAATTCACTGAAGAATTGTCCAAAAATCATATCAAACATATCAAAGTCCCTTTGTACTCAGCTTGGATTGCGAGCCTATGGGAAAGATTGATTAGAACTGTAAAATACTGCATGTATAAAGTAATTGGTCGCTCCAAGCTTACATACTTTGAACTCTTGACCACACTTTCATTCATAGCAAACGCCATCAATTGCAGACCTTTGTCTTACCGTTCAGGTGTTGATATTCTTGAAGTAATCACTCCAAATTCTTTCCTCAAAATGCACAACACATCATCTTTGATTTTGAGGGATGAAAACGCAGATGTATGGGTCAGTGAAGATAACAAAGACAAGTTGGAAGTCACCCTGGAGAATCAAGAGCGTATGTTTTACGAATTTAAGCAACTTTGGTACGACACATACCTTCTTAGCCTGCGTGAGCAGAGCAGAGATTTATACCAAGTTGCTTGGGACAATAAAATCAAAGTGGGTGATGTGGTCCTGATTAGATCTCCCATCAAATCTAGGCCATTTTGGTTACTAGGCCGGGTTTTGGAAGTAATATTAGGGCACGACAACAAAATAAGATCAGTGAGACTAAAGCAAGGAAATGGCATTGTAGCTCACCACTCTATTAACAATCTATTTCCGCTGGAACTTTCACTCACCCATGACCGTCAAGCTCCTCCTAGCCTTGACACTAACTCACACAATCAAGACGAACCTGAAAATGACTCTAACTCAATCTCAGATCAACCTGCAACTAACCCTAGAGTTAGACCTAAGCGAGCAGCAGCTTTGAAATTAGATAAGTTTATCAAGGCTAATCTCGCTGATTTGTGATTGACAATTACTCCTACCATTCATCGCAATTATGTGTTGTATATTATTATATATATATATACATTGTGATGAGTGTTTCTTTTTCTTTTCTTTTCTGTGAATTTGCATAATTTTTTTTTCTTTGGTAAAATTAAACATACTTTTCTGTAAATCTGTCAGATTGTATTTATACTAAATACAATCTTGCTGGGGAGGTTAATAAAATTATATTTTCCGACTCATCATTTTTATGTAAAACATAATAATTAGTGAATCCATTCGTATCATCATTAAAAATGTTTTGTAGTAATGCTACACGTCATAAATATCACTCATATTCAAACGCAAACCAACTAAGCTGTCCGCGCATGTTTCCAACTTTCGACGGTCAGTTTTTACTTTTTCGTAATTCTTGAAAGTGATGGACGTGTAAATTTGTGAATCCTGTTTAATTTTATTTTGTCAAAGTTCGTTTATACAATAAATAATAAGTCCATTGTTATTATATGGCAAGTCAATCATTGTTTAAAGTTGTGATTATCTTTTAATTAATGTCAAATTGAATCAAGTGAATCTTAAATTGTAAATATTTTACTTAATTAAAACTAATGTTTAATATATGAAAGATTATATATTGCGAGTCAAGCTCCACCGCTTGAAAGTTTGGATTTATAATTATAAGCATAATCGTGGACAAACAATACTTCGGAATTTATTGGTAAGATCTTCATTTTATCATCTTAGTCTAAAATTCAGATTGAAACTGAGGTCTGCCGAACATTTCGCATCTACGAATGTGAGGTATATTCAGGTAGCTGATATAATTAGGTTTAATTTTGTGTTGGCCAGTACAATTTTATTCATTATATTAGAGACCACATGGGTATATTATCACATATATTTAAAGATCTTCGTGTGCATAATAAGGTGTGTATTCAAATTTTAGGTTTAGTATTTATTCAGTTATTTATTTATTAAATAGTTATAATTACAGTAAAGAGCGCATCTCTTGATTTCGCAATAGCTTCTACCCAATGTATGCGTTAGATATATTACCTTTGGGTGGTATAATTTTCGCATATGTTGGTCAAAATCATGTAAGGGTTGTTTGGTCTGGTGACAGGACAAACAAGATTTGCATGATACAAACCCATGTTAAAAATTTGGATGTCCAACATCAAAATTTTTAATAATATTATATATATATATATATATATATATATATATATATACATATATATATATATATATCAAAATATGTATATATATATATATATATATAAATATATATATATATATATATAATAATATATAAATAAAAATGAAATAAATAATAATAATAATATATATAATATACTAATAATAATAATAATAATATATATATATATAATATATATATATAATATAATATATATATATATATAAACTAATAATATATATATATATATATAATAATAATAATAATAATATATATATATATATATATATATATATAATATTTTAAAAAATGAAATACTTATAGGCTTTGTAATAATAATATATATATATATAATATGTAATAATATGTAATAATATATATATATATATATATAATAATATATATGTATATACTATATATATATATATATATATAATAATAATAATATATATATGTAATATATATATATATAATAATAATATATATATATATGTCAGGTTATATTGCCTGAAGGCCATAATTTCACCAATTATGAGATTCACTAGTTTATTTATTTAATTTTGGAAAGACTATTATTATTGATTTCGCTATTATTTATTTAAGTTTAGAATATTTCATAATTCACTCAATTTTATTATTTTATAAAAGAAGATTTAT
>JABUQX010005064.1:20000-24472 GCA_015478945.1 Trachelipus rathkii
GTCACTGGGGGGAGTTCTGTGGCGTCTGGTGGAAGGGGGCTGCGACCACCACTGAGGAGTCCAAAGCAGCCCCCCGGGACGAAACGCCAATTCATCGCGACAACGCTCACTCTCTTCAACATCATCTAGTCTTCAGCTAATGAAGGTGGTTCTCAAGACAACTCACTTACCCCCTTCATATTGGTGATCCCGGAGTGACATGTGCCAATGGAGTGGCACAACGAACACCAGCAAGCAATCATGAACACCCATCAATTCAAGTTTCTTCTGCTGGGCGCTGCTCTGTTCGGTCATCCTGTAACGCCTGTACTGTGCTTCTCACTGCAGGTGCAGACCAACTGCACGTAAGAGTACAGAGTGGTCGAAGCCTTCTCAGTGACTTTAATGTGTGCACACCTGGCTCTCATCTGACAGCTGACCAACGTCCTTCCAGGTGCGCAGAGCGGGGTGTGCTCGCGGCATATATATATATATATTGTGGCGTCTGGTGGAAGGGGGCTGCGACCACCACCGATGAGTCCAAAGCAGCCCCCGGGACGAAACGCCAATTCATCGCGACAACGCTCACTCTCTTCAACATCATCTAGTCTTCAGCTAATGAAGGTGGTTCTAAATATATAATATATAACTCCTTCTTTAATATATATATATATATATATATATATATATATATATATATATATATATATATATATATATATATATATATATATATATATATATATATAAAATATATATATATATATATATATATATATATATATATTTATATATATATATATATATATATATATATATATATATATATATATATATATATATATATATATATATATATATATATATATATATATATATATATATATATATATATATATATATATATATATATATATATATATATACTCTATTTATGTCTATATATATATTTATATATATATATATATATATAATTTTGAAAAAATTAATTTTCTAGGGTGGAGTCCGGGTCAGGTCGGAGTCAATAATTTTCAAAAGGGTGGAGTCGGAGTCGGAGTCGGGTCGGGTCGGTGAGTCGGAGTCGGAGTCGGTAATATTCAAGAGGTCGGAGTCGAGTCAGAGTCGGTAATTTTCAAGAGGGTGGAGTCAGGTGGGTCAGGTCAGGTGGAAAAATTTTTGTACAGACAAACAGCCCACGGTTAGTATTGCAAAGGAAGTGTGTGAATGTGCTAAAGTAGGAAGTAAGAATGTGAACAGTGAATGGTGGAATGAAGAGGTGATGAAAGCGGTTAAAGGTAAAAAGAAGCGTGGTTGAATGTACTAAAAGCAAATGATGAAGTCTCAAAAGAAAGATGCTTCGAAATATATAAGGAGGAAAAAAGAAATACTAAAAGGTGCATACGTAGGAGAAAACAAGAGGTAAATGAACAGTTTGGAGGAGGATGAATGGGGACATACAAGGGGCAGGGTTGTGGAGTCGGAGTCGGAGTCGGAGTCGGGGAGTCGGTAATTTTGAAGAGAGTGGAGTCGGAGTCGGTAATTTTGAAAAGGGTGGAGTCGGAGTCGGAGTCGGTAATTTTCAAGAGGTCGGAGTCGGAGTCGGAGTCGGGGTCGGAAACTTTCAAGATAGTAGAGTTGGAGTCATAAAATTTTGAACTGACCAAGTTGTGAATTGTGTTTCTGTGGGTGACTTCAATCACTTCATACAAGTTCACTGACTTGCGACTTCCACATCACAAAATGCAATTGCAAGCTTATGTTTCAATTTGGATTATATTCTAATAAATTCAACCTTCAACCTTATACCATCTATATTTAAGATGCTGAAGAAATAAAAGACTCCATGGTACGAAGAGAAATTTCTCTCATTGACAATGTTCTACTAGCTGCTGTTTATATTGATCCTATCTACAGGGTAAGCCTAACTAAAGATCAACAACAAAAAGCTTAATCTACACTTTGCAATTTGGTCATTTGTATTAAAGGGTTGCAGGAAGTTCAAGAAGAAAAGGAAACATCTGAACATATTGTAAGTGATGAAACTACAGCTATCCCCCATTACTACCTTCTCAAGTCATTTTTCAGAAAGCTCAGAAGATGAGTATGAAAAGCTTCTAGATATTGAAGAGCTTAGTCGAAAGCGTCGACTGCTCTACCTCCAAAGCAAGTTAGCGTTGAACGGCTTTTTCTGCTCTCAGCATTATAAAATCAGACCTAAGAGGAAAAATGATGGAGGACCTGGCAGATGCTATTATATATATATATATATATATATATATATATATATATATATATATATATATATATATATATATATATATATATATATATATATATATATATATATATATATATATATATATATATATATATATATATATATATATATATATATATATATATATATATATATATATATATATATATATATATATATATATATATATATATATATATATATATATATATATATATATATATAAACAAAAAAAATTATTTTTATAAATGTTTCATTTTTCTTGTTAAAATGTACTTCAAACAGATCTAGCTTTAATGAGTGTTCATCGTAGCTGCACAATATAAACGAAGGAAGTTATCAATCATTTTGTTGTTGAGAGATAAAATTAAGAAATTTTTATATGAAGAAAATGATATCTTCAATTTTTATTTTCAAATTACTATTAATGTTACATTACTGTCAATGTTATATTTGCTTCGGACTGAGCCCAATTTTCACCCCCACCTAAAAATGGACATAAAATTCTTAATTTTCATCTAATTTTGATAGGAAAAAAACAAACTGTAGCTTTTTCTGACCACTAAAACGTCGTTTTCGAGTGTTTTTTTTTGTCTGTAGTCATTCTTTCAGAATTTTCATTTTTTCAAAACCTATGTTTTTGACATTGCTCCTTTCAACTTTTACAATTTATTTCAAAATGACTTCATACTTGAAATATACTTTGATGGGTCCATTACCTACAAAATGCACAATTTTTTTATTTTATTTTTTAAATTTGTGCTCAGCAATGTCAAAATTCAAAACCCACTTCATTTGGTTTTTAAAATGAAAAATTGCTATAACTTTCTTTCTGCTCATGCGATCTGGATGAAATTGTCAGAGCATATGCAGTCTTGGGAGATGCACAATTTTTATTTAGATATTTTCTTTGTATATGCAGTAGTTTTGTGATTGTTCTTGGAACAAATTTTCAACAAATTTTTTTTTGGAAATTTTGAAATTTTATTTTGAGTATACAAAACAATTATCTAAGCTATACAAGCCCTGAAAATTTGATGTTGATCGGACAAGTAGAAAAAGATATATCAATATTTCACTTTTCCAAAAAAATGTTTTTTTTTGGAAAAGTGATATTTATTTTTTTTACTTATCCCATCAACATCAAATTTTCGGAGCTTATATAGTCGGGTGGGATGCATCTTTTACCAGATACGCATGAGAAGAAAAAATAAAATTTTCCCAAAATATTCGACTACATATGCTCTGAAATTTCATCCAGATCGCATGAGAAGAAAATTATTGCAATTTTTCATTTTAAAAAATCAAAAAAATTAGTTTTGAATTTTGACATTGCTAAGCACAAATTTTAAAAAATCAAAAAACTATTTCGTGCATTTTGTAGGTAATGGACCCATCTATGCATATTTCAAGTTTGAAGTCATTTCGAAAAAATTGTAGAAGTTGAAGCCAAATAATAAAACATAGGTTTGAGAAAATGAAAGTACGAAGAAGAACCAAACTACAAGCCTGAAAAACACTCGAAAACGATGATTAGTTCAGAAAAGCTACGGTTGCTTCTTTCCTATTGAGTGGCGCAAGATTAAGAATTTGTTGTTGTTGACGTTTGAAGTGAAAATTGAATCATTGAAAAAAAATAATGATATTACATTTTAATTATAAATATATATATATATATATATATATATATATATATATATATATATATATATATATATATATATATATATATATATATATATATATATATATATATATATATATATATATATATATATATAAATATATATATATATATATATATATATATATATATATATATATATATATATATATATATATATATATATATATATATATATATATATATATATATATATATATATATATATATATATATATATATATATATATATATATAAAATATATATATATATATATATATATAATATATATATATATATATATATATATATATATATATATATATATATATATATATATATATATATATATATATATATATATATAATAATAATATATATATATATATATATATATATATATTATATATATATATATAAAAAGATATATATATATATATATATATATATATATATATATATATATATATATATAATATATATATATATATATATATATATATATAATATATATATATATATATAATGTATATATATGTATATATATATATAACAATAATAATAATATATAT